>JAODAL010003317.1:0-80000 GCA_025379985.1 Phyllomedusa bahiana
TTGACCATATGACATTCCCCCAATACTCTTCTGGATCACCCCAAATCTCTCTAGTAACTAAAGGGGGCCCCGGACATGTACTCTTAAGCGGGGGGACACGCGGGGCCGCAGGCTGAGTACGGGGGTGTGTGTGTATTAAACTGAGGGTAGCCTTTGTTACTTTGGGGCCCACCTCGCGGGTCTTCACTATCCCCCCGGTGTTCTGGGATTTTTGCTCACTTTTTTCTTTGATAAAATTTTTGACCCAGGGGTTTAGATCTTACTGGACCCCCAATCGGGGGAAAAATTATCAGGTTTTGATGTCTCCTTTTTCTAATTATTGCTCCAGTTATTTCTTCACCCCAAGCTGCTTTTTTATTGCTTTCATTTTTATCAAAGAGACAATCTTGAGTCAATGAAATTGCCCCCCCCAAAGGATCCCCCCGATGAACCCCCGCTTATGGGGGGGGGGGAAACGCGTCGGGGAAAAGGGGTTTTGATGTTCTTAAATGATTTTTGCTAAATGTGCTTTCTTTTTGTTTCCTACAGGGACAAGTATATAACATTGACCCTTAATTGAAGGGGGAGGAAAAGGGAAATAATTTCCTTGTCCTTACATGGATTGGAGCTCTTGATCGGGTAAGCTCATAGAATATGAAACGTGTCGGGTTTTTTATTAATGTATCTTTAAAGACAGTAAAAAATTTAATATTTGCCAACCTTTTTAGTCGATAGGACTTTTAGTTTTAAATGGGGTGAGCCCACGAACTGGGCCGCCTTATCGGGACGTTTACTTGGTTAATTAAGGATAAGGTAGGAAATATTGGGTAGGATAGAGTGAATATTAGATTTTAATTTTGACTAAGATAGATTTAATGCGTATCGCTCTTTTTTATGGTATATATTAAAAAATTATTTTTAGAGCTTGGATTTGTTTTTTGGATTTTTCTTCGTGACTGGTTTTTTTTAAACCCAAAACCAAAAAGATAAATTGCTTTCTTGAAAAGTTTTTCTGTGACTGTTTTCAGATTTTAGCCTTCCCACCTGGTGCAGGGCTACAATTTTTGTTTCTGGTGTCCTTCGACACTCGGGTTGACTTCACCATAGTGGAGTTTGGAGTGTGACTGTTTGAGGTTGTGGACAGGTGTCTTTTTATACTAATAACAAGTTTTAAACAGGCCGCCATTACAACAGTAATGAGTGGAGGACAGAGTGAGCCTCTTTAAAGAAGAAGTTACAGGTCAGTGAGAGCGAGAAATCTTGTTTGTTTGAAGTGACCAGATACTGTTGATATCACCCATAATTTGCAAATAAACTCTTTCCCAATCAGACAATGTGATTTATTCTGATTTGATTTTCTTATTATTGTCTCTCATAGTTGAGGTCTACCTTATGATGTCAATACAAGGCTCTCTCATCTTTTTTACAGTGGGAGAACTAGAGCACAATTGAGTGGCTGAGACTAAATACTTTTTTTTTCCCCACCGTAACTACTTCAGAATCCATGAGCATATCCCGTAGTCTTTGCAACTAACTACTAGTCCCAGCAGGCATGTACTTGCAATCGGTTCCTGTCTGTTTCAACATCCATGTGTTGCCCAACCTTTAAAAAATCTGTGATAGTTGCAGGCTAAGCAAAGTCAATGTTTTTACTGTATTACATTACTCAGACAGTAGTAGTAACTTGTTATCCGAATTAGTGACGACTTATTGGAACGGCTCAGAGCGTGCCTATGGAAAATACACCCAGCTATGGTCACGTCCCTAGATCTATCACCAGAGGTCCTCAGCGTCAGCCCACAGTAAATACAGATTATTGTCACTGTATTGCTAACAGCCGCAAGACATAGTGTGGCAGCAAAGAGCGGTAGAAAAGTTGCTCACGGCTCGATGTGTAAGGCTAATGACTATTAAAATTTGTATAATAAATAATAAAATTTTAACCCGAATGGTAAGAGCCATTTTTTAATTGAGCCTGACCCAAATACATTTTTGCTTGATATCAACAAAATACTTTCTGTAACAGTAACCCGTAACCCAAAATTTGATAGGGGTTTTTTTTTCTTTTTTTAGAATGGGAAAACTATTCCCCGCTGCTTCCTAGTACCCCACAGCATTGACACTCTGACTACACTGTCCTGCGACATAACACATTTAGGGTTAACGATGTACCATTGGGTCAGGAGGTCAGACAGAAGTGATAATCGGAACAAGAGAGCCAAAGTGACATAATTTGCAGAGTAGAATAAGTTAACCCATTCAGAGCCAGAAAAAAAATTCATAACCATTAACCCACACAAGTTAGGCGTTAGGGTTAAAGACGGGTAGTCACACTGCATGTGATCATACTTCCCTCAGTCCCTGTTTTCTTGTTACATTTTGAATTCAGGGGAATGTATACTGGCTTCCACTAGGCAGTTCGAGTAGAAACCAGGTCTGTAGCTATAGGCAAAACCAGTGCTGGCTCCTAACAGGATAAACAAACAGGTCGTGTAGCTATAGCAACCAGTTCTGGAGCCTATCAGGATAGATCAAACAGGTCTGTGACTATAGCAACCAGTTCTGGCACCACTCATGGGAGAGAGAACAAACAGGTCTGTAGCTTGATATTAGTGCTTGAGCCGGTGTGGAATATGGGGAGGCTTGGAGCAGAAGGAGTCCACATATAAAATGGTGGGGTATGCACACCTGAGACTGCGGGAATGGGGGTGCCCCATGATACCATGTCCCGACTATCAAATCCCCTAAATTTCCCAAATATAAAATACCTCAAGCTACCCGCAAAAACACGGCCAACCCTAATACTGTAGCGAGTTCCTCCCCCGACCCCGTACCCAAACACTGAATTTCCTTACCGGTCAACCTGCTCAGCTGGACGCGCTATTCCCCTCAACCCGACGCAGTTGTTGCTCTGTCCCTTTATAATGCGGGGCCCCTCATACTTTCGTCCCTTACAGGTACGATAGCACACTCTACCTTTTAATCGACTTCTCCGAATCCCTTGGTGTTTGGGTATGGGCCTGTTGTAATCGCATCCCGGGGGCCATATCAACAGCCGCAGGGGAGGCAGTCCAGCTATTCATAAGATACATTAGTACAACATGACAGTTGGGGCGTCGCCCATCAGCTAGTGGATATTGGACACGTACTTAACCCGTCCTCAAGTCCATCGTCTCCATCAGCTGACCATATTACATCTGTTGAGCACCAGATGCTATAAAGTGTTGCATGCCAGTACCTATGGGAGAACTAGTATGGGCCAGCACGCTGGTGAGGATTTATGTTCTCCCTCAAGATTCCTATATCACTTCACAGTCTCAAGTAAATTTTTCCACATATTGATGCTTACACTCAATATATCCTCACGTACTTATAAAGCACTGGCTTTGTAAATCAGTAGGACTATGATGCCAACTTCATGGGTCGAGGACCTGCTTATGACTGCAGACGTTCATGGCGTTCATCAAGTCACACAAGCCAACTCACCGACTTTTGATACATAACTGGGATAATTAAAGAGCCATAACCAGTTACCCATTTACAGACAGCTGATTGCATTTGTAAGATGTTATTACAAACAGAGTCCAGACACACAGCGTGATATCACAGAGTAGAGAGCTGTGAGAAGAAGGTTACGCCATTTTCCTATACAAATCTGATGAGCAACCCAAAAGAGAGAGTCAAAAGTATTCATTGTTTTGTTGAGTCCTGTGCTAACCCTGACGGTGGACACTGACACCACCGAGAGGCATTGTACTACGGAGTCTGGGCCCATGTGGGGCGTTCTCTGCGACTCTAGAAAGCTAGTTTTTGGCACATTCGGGGTGTATGTTCTAACATTGAGAACATAATCTGAGTCCGTGCATGCAAACCTCAACCACCTACATACCAGAATACACAGACAAATAGCTGGTGCACAATGATCCCTGCGGTAAAAATTTATCTTTACTTGTGGATATGCTCGCTCTCCCCTCCTAAACCACATCATCATCACAAGAAGATAAAATAAAAGTGTAACTACAAATCACCGTCATTAACATGATGAAGGATAGATGTACACTTGCTTTTCAGTAATACAACAGTATGTGCTCGACACCAACCCAAGAACCAATGTTAAACAACACTACTGCCGATAAAGTGACCATATAGTCGTCAGATACCAGGTCAGCAGGAGGTCCACGGCACCAAAATGTTGCACCTGATATAATGTGAGGGGGCTAGTTTTCCATGGACGCAGGGGAGGTATTAGTTAGTTATGTATACCTGTCACTTTAGTTGGGAAGGTCAATTCTGATTCTAGCTGCAATAAGAGGTTCTGTAGTTACATAGGTACGTTTGAAAATAAGACTGATGTCCATCAAGTTCAACTAAGGCTGGGGAAAGAATGTGGAGACTAAAAGTGTAAGTGGTATAGGGTGAGCTTTTAACCTTTGTTTCCTTACTGAATGAAGACTTTATATCCTATAAGGCAGGAACCAGTCCTGCCCTAAATATAAGATTTCATTCTGATTCCCGGAGTTTGCCATTCAGACTGGATCCATGATAAATTATACTGCTCCATACGTAATTAATATTATTTAGTAGTAAAGTAGTTATCTAAGCCTATTCTTGAACCCTTAAACAGTTTGTCCTGTTGTTCCAACTCCTTTATCAGCTATTCCACTGATTTATGGGAGCCACAATGTATGAACCTGTTTTAGGTCAAAACTCACTTTTTTGGTCCATCAGGATCTCATAGGTAAGATGGCTTTTCTGTTCGGAAGATGGAAGCTTTTTTTCTCCAGATAGAACGAACGCCCCCTTGTCTTTTGGGGGGGGGGTTTTACATGAAATAGCTTTTCCCCATACTTTTTGTAGGGAACATTATATACTTATAGTAAAATATTTTGTGTGTCCCTGGAGACCGCTTTTTTTCTCAAGACTAAATAAGTTATTATTCTTTTAACCTAATTCCCTCATAAAGAGATGCTCCATTCCCTTATTATTTTTGTTCTCGTCTTTGCACTTTCTCTAGCTCCATTACATTATTTCTATAAACGGAGCCCAGAACTGAACTCAAAATACCAAAATGTGACCACAGGACCAAGCTTTATAACAGAGATAATATACATCCCTGTCCCGCCAGTCGATCCCATCTTTTAGAAAGTACACAGCCAAATATCCTGCTGGCCTTAGAGGCAGCTGATCAACATTGCATACTGTTCTGTAGTCAATGATCTAAGTCAGAAAAATTCCACTAAGGACTAAAATATACAGCGGAAAGTCCAGACCCAAATATAGAAAGGGGCTACACGAAGTCTTGAAATTGCATACCCAATAAAGTATATACCCTCACAAAATAAATCTAAAACATAACTTTTATTAGTAACTTATAGTAAGACTAAAACATCCAAAACAACTAACCCTATACAGTGAAGGAAATAATTATTTCCCTTGCTGATTGTGTAAGTTTGCCCACTGACAAAGACATGAACAGTCAATAATTTTAAGGTAGGATAATTTTAACATTGAGGGAAAGAATATCAAAAACAAAATCCAAAAAATCACATTGTATAAATCATATAAATTTATTTGCATTTTGCAATGAGAAATAAGTATTTGATCCCTCTGGCAAACAAGACTTAATACTTTGTGGCAAAACTTGAAGGAAGGCAACAGCATCAGAACGATTTTTTAGTTGATGATGAGGTATGTGACATGAGTCAGGAAGAATTTTTGAGCCACGCCTCTTTTGCAGATTTCATCTCAAAATCCCCATTTTTTTAAAGAATTTGAGGCTGTCCGCTTGGCAACTCAGATCTTCAACTCTCTCCATAAGTTTTCTATGGATTAAGGTCTTGAGACAGGCTATGCCCACTCCAAGACCTTAATGTGCTTCTTTTGAGTCCAACTCTTTCTGTGCCTTTGGCAGAATGTTTATTTTGGGTCATTGTCTTGCTGGAAGACCCAGTCCACCACCCATTTTTATGTCCTGGCGAGGTAAGGGAGGTTGTCGCTCAGGATTTTATGGAACATGGGCTCCAACCATTCTCCCATTTATGTGCGGTGAAGGTAGTTCCTGTGCCTAGCAGAAAAACACACCCAAAACACAATGGGCCACATGTATGAAAACGTGTCAGGTCTTAAACTCACTTTACAGCCATAGCAACCAATCAGAGCACCCCTCTCATTTCATATGGTGCTCTGGAAAACTGAGAGGGGTGCACTGATTGATTGCTATGGACAGCAAAGGGAGTTTTAGTCCTACAGTAGACAGTTTTCATACATGTGGCCCAATGTCTCCACCTCCATGCATGACAGTGGGGACAGTGTTCTTTAGGTCATAGGCAGAATTCTCTTCCCTCCGAACACAGGTGAGTTGAGATAATGCCAAAATCAAGCTCAATTTTTGTTCTCGTCTAGACCACTACACCTTCTCCCACTTACTCACATAAACATCCAGTGTTCCTCATTGGCAAACTTCAGACGGGCCTGCACATGTGCCTTCTTGAGTAGGGGGATCTTTCGGACACTGCAGGATTTTACACCATTACGACGTAATGTGTATGTAGTGGGTGCCCCCGCTCCTCGGCCCGCGGGCCGCGGGCACACCCGTGGCCGCCCCCCCCCCCCCCCCCGGATCGCCTGCCGGCGTTGGGTTGGCCGCCTTTCTGGGCCGCGGACGAGCCTGGGTCCGCTCCTGCCGAGAGGACTCACCTGCCCATCGTTTCCTGTCCACTACCTCTGCCGTGTCCAAAGACGCCGCGTGCCCGCTCCCTAGCGCCGCGCGTTCTTGTAAATTTTAAAAGGCCAGCGTCCCGGTAAATTGGTTAATTGCCGGCGCTTTCCCCTATTAAAGGATCCGCGTCCCAATATTCCTTGCTGGAGATCTATGTTGAGCCTCAGTGCCTTAAAAAAGCCGTTCCTCAAGTGTATTATCACCTTACGTGTACCAGACATTAGCTAACGTTTCTCTGACTCCGGAACCTCTGCGCCTGCCCCTACTTCCTGCCTAGTCCACGACCACGAACCATTGCCGCCTGCCCTAACCTTACGCCTCCCACGACTACGATTCTTGGATTACGATTCGTACTCGCTGCACCTCGCGCCATCGCAAGCCAATGTCATGTCAGGGGTAGCGACCTTAGAAGCCTCACGCCGCAGCAAGTCATCTCCCGCTTTGCGGCGGGCTCTGATGAATAGCCGGGGGCTACTTAGACTTTCCTCTCCCTGGCGTGGCTTTAACTATCACCGCTGCGGCGTCCAGAGGACCACTACACAGCCGTTACTGTGTACCAAAGGTTTTCTTGGTGACTGTGGTCCCAGCTGCCTTGAGATCATTACAAGATCCAAAGTTCCCCGTTTAGTTTTAGCTGATCTCGTTCATCTTCTCATGATCAATGATACTCCATGAGGAGAGATTTGTATGGTGCCCCAGACGATGTCCATTGATAGTCATGTTTGTGATTTCTTCCATTATCTTACTATTGCACCAACAGTTGTCTCCTTCTCACCCAGCGTCTTACTTATGAGGTATTTGAGCCCATATCCAGCCTAATGTGCAGGTCTATGATCTTGTCCCTGACCTCTTAGAAAGCTCTTGGTCTTTCCCATGTTTGTAGAGGTTATGAGTACTGACTAATTCATTGAGTCTGTGTGACAGAGTCCCTTTTTATAAGGTTGACTAATTTAAGACACTCTGTCTTTAATACAGTAATGAGTTGATTAGGAGCATTTAACTGGGCTGTAGGAGCCAGAACTCTTAATGATGTAGGGGATTATACTTTATTTCTCTCATCAAGCATAAATGCAAATTAAATTTTATATAATGTTAATTTTTCTGGATTTTATTTTGGATTTCTATTTCTCAACTGTTAAAATCAAGCTACCCCTTAAAATTAATAACTGTTCATGTCTTTAGTGTCAGTGGGCAAACTTATACAATCAGCAAGGGATCAAATACTTATTTCCTTCATTGTATCTAAGATAGAAAGAAATACAAAAATTAAACCCTATTAATACAGCAGGGTAACCACCCCCAACAAGTGCGACACCGCGCAGAAACCTCTCCCTAAGCAGAAATGTCTATAATTTCCTCATAATAAGATTGGTGCAAGTCCAGGAACACGAAAGGAGGAAAGACAAATATATACAGTAACCACGGACCGGTTATTATAATAACTTAATTATTAAGAATTAAGAATAACAAAACTGGTTACAAACAAATACCTCTCACACATAGAGCAAAAAAATAGGTCTAGATACCCAAACTTTTCAATGGTAAACCACCCACTGATGAATAAATACCACAAATATGTGCAAAAAAAGAGCTCTGATAGTATAGGAGCCACTACTATAGTAACACCAAAGATTGGTTCAAAAACTCCAACATGTTTCCCCCTTAATCAATGGGTTCATCAGGGAGAATAAATGTGACTTACTAAAGTAATTAATGGATAAAATAAAAAGTAAAACCCAACATAATGGCACATAGGTATCATATAAGTAAAGACATGACCAAAGGTCAAAACACAAAATAACTCACCAGATACTCAGGTAGAGATACAGGTAAAGATAACATGGATGTAAATACATACCAACACATTCCAATATCAGTAGCACACTATCAACTAAAGAAAAGGCACATAGGAATTTTTGAAAAAGCATTTCTGCTATTTAGATAGTTGGGGGGGGGGGGGGGGGGGGGGGGGGGCATGACAATTTTTGAGGTTCTTAGTTCACATTTTTGATCAAAACTGCTTAAGCCCACCTCCCAATCTTCAAGGGGACCTCGTTGTTTTTTTGCACTCCACCCACCTTCACAGGTTTTTAAATCCTTTGGAATTTAGAGAGGAGGTCAGGGGACAGGTTGTCCTCGGGTTCCCACGAACGCTCCTCCGGACCGAAGCCCTTCCAGTCAATAAGGAAGAACCACTTCCCCCTCACCGTCTTCCCTCTTCCGCCAACACCTCCATGACCTCAAAATTTAATCGTGTATTAGCGACAGGAGTAGGGCAGACATATCCCTACGGGAGAAACGTTCAGCACCACCGGCTTGAAAGGACACATGAAAGGCGTTCGTGATACGTAGAGTCGGGGAGCAAGCGAGCTTGTAAGGAATACTGTGTTTTAGCTCGCCGAAGTACTCACAAAAGGACCCAATTATTTGGGTACCCAACTTGTAACTGGACACTTTGAAGCGATGTACTTGGTGGATAACCAAACCCTATGCCCCTCTGGCTCAAATAGGGGCGGAGACCACGATTACCTGTCAGCATGAATTTTTGAGGTGCGATGCATAAGCTTGCGTCGCAGGGCCATGTCGTGTGATGGTGCCAGAGAAGCCTTGAGTGACCTCGTACCTGGGCATTCCACGCTAGGGACAAGATGACGAGGTAGCTAGAGGAAGATGTGGTCGGTGATGTAACCCAAAGACGACAAAAAAGGGTTAGTCCCCAGCGGATACCGGAATTAAAGAGTTATAGGAAAACTCTGCCATGTGGAGAAGATCGTGACCAGTTTATCATGACGAGCGGGACACAAAATGCCGCAAGTAGGTACCCAAACCACCTGGTTAACACTCTTCACCTGCCCGTTAGTTTGAGCTGTTGAATGCGGATGAAAACTCTAGCAGAAACTTCCAACTGACAGCACAGAGCGCCCAGCCAAAATTTAGCAATAAACTGACTCCCCGTGTAGAGACAATATGCAAATGGATGACCGTGCAATCTGAAAACATGATGAGAAAAGATGTTTGGGCCAGCTGGGGTGCAGAGGGCAACCCAGGCATGAGTGGATAAAGTGAGAGCCATTTTGAGAGAAACTGATCGGTTTCCCACACCCAAATGACCGTTTCTCTCCCATATGAGGGCTGTGAGATTTGTGAACAAAGTCTCATGGCGACATGGGTCCCAGGTGTTTTTTCCAGGCACAGGAAGAGGCTGAAGAAGGCCCTCGGGTTTGAACCAGGGACCTTATTTACGCGGCACAGTAGGTGTGCAGGCCAGCAACAAATACCCTGACATCTTTGAGCAAGGGGGGCACCATTAATAACGGGGAGACCAGCTGAAAGACCTCTGGACTCCTGATTGCCCAGACAGTCGGGAAGAAAAGTCCCCACATACTCAGGATTCTAGGCCGCAATGCGGACTCAACAATAAGTCTTCCCGGGAGGCAAGTGTTGAAGATCACGGGAGCAAACTGTGACGAGCCGTTAAGGAGGACTTATGTGCTGTGGAAAGAACTCAAGACCCTCCCGTAATACCGAGGAACGGTGATAGCGACCATCTTGGACGTTTTTTTCCCGGCTGGCCGACAAGTTGTAGCAGGAAGTTCAAAACGGCAAAAAAGAGCCACCATCTTGGCACTTGCCCGGGGATTCAGGCGTTGAGCTGACTGAAGATTATAGGAGTTTTTTATGGGTCTGAAGAAGATGTTAATTATGTTACAGAGCCCCCTCCAGCAGTGAACACCACTCCTCGTAGAGCAACTTTATGGCCAGTAATTCGCGATCACCTATGGTATAATTTTCTCTTCTGGCAGAGAGAAAAAGTTTTTGGAGACAAACCCACAAGATGCAGTTTTCCCGAGGAGGATCTTGGCAGAGGACAGCACCATCACCCACAGAGGAAGCGTCCACTTCCAGAATGAATGGGCGTTAGGTTCCGGGGCGAACAGGACCGGAGCAGATGTGAATGCAGCTTTGAGACGATTGAAGGCCTCTTGAGCTTCCAGGGGCCAGGATTTGGGATTGGCGTTTTTCTTAGTTAGAGCCACCAGGGGAGCCACAAGCGTAGAGAAGTGTGGGATAAACTGTCTATAAATAATTGAGCGAATGTCCCAAAAAGCTTGAATGGCCCTAAGCGGCCCACTGTGTTATGTTGCCACTGCAACACTGCGGAAAGTTTCGAAGTAGCCATCCTGGAGACCCTTATCAGAGATGATGTACCCTAAGAAGTGTAAGCAGGTACTTCAAAAGACACTCTTCCATCCGGTTTGGCAAAAAGGCTGGAGGTTGCGGAGTCGCCTGAGGACCTTGCGACCTGTGGTGGCGATGAGTTCAAGATCCGAGAAAAAAATAGAAAATCTTCCCAAAGTACCAATAACACAGATGTAGAGTAGTTCTCCTGAAGATCTCGTTGACAAAGTTCTAGAGAAATACAGCAGGAGCGTTGGCAGAGACCGAATGGCATAACCAATTGCTCGAGAGTTGCCATCCCGCGTTATTAAACTGCGTTTTCCACTCATCAACCTTCTCTAATGCGAATTAAGTTTATAAGCACACGCGTAGCATCCAGCTTGAAAAAGATTTTCGCGCCACGCAATGTTCGACAAAGAGTTCAGAGATCAGGGGCAATCGGGTAGCGTATTTTTACTGTAAACTATATATAAGCAGCCCCGATGTCGAACTTGCAGTGCCCGGAGAGACCCGTCTTTTTTTCTCCAACGAAAAAGAAGCCGGCTCCGGCTGAGACGAGACATTAACTGATTGAAGCATTTACGGAGGTTCTCAATGATGTACTCAGTACATACCTTAGTCCTCTGGAGGATGGAGAGGGGATAGACCCGTCCCCGGGGAGGAGTACAGCCCAGGTTGCAGATCTATTGGGGCAATCATAAGGCCGGTGCGGAGGAAAGATTTTCGTTTCGGCCTGTTTTCGAAAAGACGAGTCGGTCAAAGTCCCAGTAAGGCGTCAGTTAGGCCTGGTGTGGAGGCTTGGAATACTTCAGGGATAAACGACCCGAAGAGCAGGTTGCGGGCATTTTTTTTTTCAACGGCAACGCGAGAGACACGGACGTGCCCACCAATCGTAACCCCAACCGCATGACATCACCCGTCGCTCCAGGTTCCAATGACGGGGGTAGGGTCCTCGCAACCGACGGGAGCCCAGAATGATTTCAGACGAGGATTTGAGGCAGGAACCGAGAAGTTGCAAAATCTCCTTGTGAAGAGCCCCAATCTGCAAGGTGAGGTGAGCATTAGCGGAAGCGGATAGCGTCCTAAGACATTCGCACACTGACCGCGATACGAACATAGCTTCGGCAGACGTAATCACTGGGATACAAACATGGTCACAAGTTCTCGTGGCTTATGAAATTTTCCTGCAGATCCAGAGTCAATAAAGGCAGTGGCCTGAAAGGTGACTTGAGCCGGTGAAACACCAACATAATACGGCAGGCCAGTCGGTGTAAGCCGCTCTGACACCTATGGTTTGCACTCACCTACGAGCCTATAGTTCGGAAGTTTCCACGGCGGCGCACCGAAAGTCCCCAATAAAATGGCCAGAACCGCCACAATAGAAACACAGCTTCTTCTGACGGGACGCTGGAACGTTACCTCCTGAGGACAGATGGGCTCTCTCAACCTGCATAGGTTCTTCTTCGGAAACCATCGTTAGGGAGGAAGAGGTGGTCGCTGAAAGTGGTAAGCAAGCGGGTAAACGAGGCGTGACGTACGACCTTCCGGCCCGTTGTTAAGGCGGAGCTTCTTGTTGTCTTTCGGCGAACCGAAAATCGACCTCGGGAGGCCAAGTGGATTAATCATCCAGGAGCCACTGGTAGAGTCCTGAGCGTGCAAGCTCGTCTTGAATCGTCCGCGAGAACCCTTAAGCCAGAACGTCGCCACCAAAGCTTCATTATTCCAGTCCAGCTCCCGAAGTCGAAGATGCGAAACTGCACAGAATACTGACCAACCGTGGTGTCGCCCTGTACGAAGCCGGAGCAGTGGGCTGCGGCAAGCCGAAGGAAGTACGGCCTTTGTTCCTCAAAGACCATGCGGAACCCCCGAGTAAGTGTGTTGTGAGTGTCACTGTCAGAGATCCCCTTCGATCGCCATAGTGCGTACCCCAAGCCAAAGGCTTCTCCAGACAAGAGGCTGATTAATGAAGTCCAACTTGGCACGCTCTGTAGGAATTGAATGCCCCTAATACATCTCGAGGTGGGATGGAGCACTGTCTGATGAACCCACGGCATTTACTTGGGGTCACCATCGTGAGCGTGATGGGGAGTGGTCAGATGCTAGAGAGGGTCCCGAAGCCGGGCAGGTAGAGCGATTAGACGCCGAGCAACGGGTGCAGGTGCGGCGGCGGCCATCCTGTGATAGGTAGACGGCCGCAAGGGTATCTGCCTATGGCCGCTAGCTGGTCAATACGTTGCTTCTGCTGGGCTACCTGCCATCGGTGATATCCCGGAGGGTCGGGAGGAAGGTACCCTGGCCGAATCCATGGCCAGATTTCGTACTGTAAATGCAGAGGTGGAATCGCGGACCACCGCAGCGATGTCAAAAGTTTTAAGTCCCGCACCTCCAATCCACCTCCAGGGAGCGGAGTCTAAGAAGCCCCCGGTATTCCACCCAGAGCCGCCGCAAAGGGGACGGACATGCCTGCGTCGTGATGTACCAGTTCGCATAACCCCGAGACGTGACAAGACATGCGATGGCGGTCCGAGTACTGCGTGGTAACAGAATCGTAATCCGAGGCGTAGTCGGGGAACAGCACGAAGTCATGGCAGGCGGCAGAGGTTCGTGTGTCAGAGATGAGCAGAACGGTCAGGCAGGCTGCAAACAGCAAGGTCAGGAAACGAAGCGGAACGGACTGGTACACGGTAATCAACATGACTTCCGAACACTTCTCAAGACTTGCTAACGCACACAAACGAACTGGCAGAGAGTGATAGGAGCGAGCACACTAAATAGGGTCAAGCGGCCAGCGTTGGCCAATTACCCGGCGCGCTAATCCCTTTAAAAATCCCTACCATCCATCGCGCGGCGTCGCCCTAAAGCAGCGGTACGCGTCGCGGCAGTCGAGCCAGACACAGAGGAGCGGGACTGTGAGTACGGGGTTTCCTGGTCAGACGCAGAAGACAACGGCTTATGGGCATCAGCGGCAACCCCAACACCAGCGCGTGACACAACCTCCTTTAGTAGAGGAAGATCCACAATGCATGATCCGTGATCTACAAGTCACTCAGATTCTTCTCAACCAGTTTTTTTCCCCCTAGATGACCCTGGGCCTAGTGGTCAAGTGACAGGCTTCCCCACACCAATGGGACACAGCATAAGAAGCTTGCAGATCATACAGACTGAGGAAGGGATTGGACTTCTCTCTGGGACAAAGATGCCTGTGAGGCGTCTGCCTGGGTTCTTTAAGGGTGCTCATCCACAGATGGGTTGGCAAGCACCCAGTACAACGTCAAATGAGGCAACTAATGAGTTGCAGTAGAGACCTGTACAGTCATGGCCAAAAGTTTTGAGAATGACACAAATATTATATTTTCACATGATCTGTTGCCCTCTGGTTTTATTATATGTGTTTTGTCAGACGTTTTTATCACAAACAAAATACAAGTGGCAATATTTATTATGAATTACAAAAGCTTTTAATTGACAGAATGATTTAATCAGCAAGTACAATATTTGCAGTGTTGACCCATCTTCTTCAGGACCTCTCAATCTCCCTGGCATGCCTCAATCAACTTCTGGAACCCAAAATCCTGACTGATACAGTCCATTCTTGCACAATCAATTCTTGCATTTATGTCGAGCATTTTGTTGGTTTTTTGTTTGTGTGGTCCACCCGACTTATAATGATTGACCACTAAGTTTCTCAATGGATAAAGATCTTGAGGAAGTTTCCAGGCCATGGACACCAAATCCTTCTATGTTTTGTTTCCCTAGATGTCCATATTAGTTTATCACTTTGCTTTAAGAGGCAAGGTGTTTTCTCCATCATTCTGAAAAGGCATTACTGTTAGGTCACCAAACTGTCTCTTGAAGTTGGGAGAAGTTGCTCATGGAGCACATTCTGGAACCATTCTTTAATTCATGATGTGTTTTTAAGCAAGAACTGTGTAAGAGATCCGATTCCCTTGGCTGAGAAGCAACCCCACACATGAATGGTTTTCTGGATGCATTACAGTTGGCATGAGACAAGAAAGGTGGTATCGCTCATCTTGTCTACTCCCGAAACAACTGTTTTCCAGAATGTTCTAAACATTCGAAAAGGGATTCATCAGAGAAACTGACTTTACCCCAGACCTCAGCAGTCCACTCCCTTGTACCTTTGGCAGAATATCAGACCTGTCCACTTGATGTTTTTCTGGAGAGAAGTGGCTTCTTTGCGCCCTCCTTGACAATGGTGTTTTGATGGGTGGGCCAGGCCTTGCTCCCCATGAGTCACCGCCTGAACCAGTGTGGGCAGATGCACTCACATACAGTAACCAGCCTAGCTGCTGCGCCATTCCTGTGAGCAAGCTCTTGCATCAGCTGGTAGCCCCGATTCCGAAGTCTTAAACACATTATTAAGAGAACGTCCTGGCGCTTGCTGGTCTTTCTTGGCGCCAGGAGCCTTTTTTGGCAACAATGAACCTCTCTCCTTAATTCTTGATGATGCGATAGATTGTAGTACTGAGGTGCAATCTTTCTAGCTGCGTAAACCTTCCTGTTAGCCAGTTTTTGTGCCGTGCAATGATGACGCACGAGTGTTTCTTTAGAGATAACCATGGTTAAACAGAAGAGAAACAATGATGCACAAGCACCATCCTCCCTTTTAATGTTGTCCAGACTGGTGTGATTCATACTTAATCATGACAGATTGATTCCAACCCTGTCCACATCAACACCCCACACCTGTTTTAAATGGAGCAATCTACTGAAACGATGGTAGATGGTCCTTTTAAGGCAGCATTTGGGGCCGGCAATGAAGTGAAATGTGTTTTGGTGGAAATAAAAATAAGGGTAATTTTTTTTTTTTTTTCATTTGCTAGCAACTATTGACCTTTGCACATTAATTTGTCTGTTTAAGCTGAATCACCTCTTTATAACAATCTTGGAGTATATGCAAATTGCCATTATAAAACCTGATGCAGTAGACTTTGTAAAAATTAACATTTGTATCATCCTCAAAACTTTTGGCCATGACTGTAAATGGAGCTGCAGATGGAGACAGGGTTGATACCAAGGGAAAGGGAATAGAGGTAGGAGGCTACTCCCATGAAGGCATTCATATGTGTAACGAGACTGTGGTTGCAACAAAAAATATTGTGCCTCTATTGTATGGAAGGGAAGCCGTATACATATTTCCAAGTTACTGAACTGCAAGTAAAAGTCAGTGCAACCTCTATCTTATCTCTCGCCTCTTCCTGTCTCTTACAGATTATAACTATACAATGAAATACTGTACTGTTCAGACACAGTCATGGGCAGAGCACAAAACTATTAAAGAAGACTTCTTACCTCTCCTGACAGGTCTGTTTTAGTAAATCCTTGTGCTCCCTGTGAAATAACTCTGGAGCATCTTCTCTTATACTGAATCTGTCAGATGGGTGTGACCATTCAAGCTTTCAAAGGGGCGTGTCTCAGACTGCTGTAATGACTTCTCCTGATATCTGTTCGGTTTGCAGACACAAAAATCAATTCAGGCACCAGACCAGATATCGACTAAGACTTAAAAAGTTAGAAAATCCTCCCTATATGTTCAAAAAGTATTCTAGTGCTTCTTTAAAATTTTTAAGCAACGCTGATGACAGGTCAAGGGGTAAACAGCAAGGCCGGGTCTCTGCTCGTAGTACATCTTTGTAACAGAATCCCCTATCCCAAAATAACTCTGCTGCCATTACACCATAATACACACATCTCTGTCAATCACCTTCTGTCTCCACCTCCTGTATTGTAGATTGTAAGCTCTCGTGGGCAGAGTCCTCTCTGCTTCCTTATCAGCATGTTACTTAAAGGAGTTGTCTCACTACAAGGATTGCTTTTTATGTTAAAGATCTAACAAAAATCAAGTTCACATTGGTGCAATATCTTCTCATCTATCAAGTGTCCTACCCTATTCCTAGATATCCCCCTCATTGCTATGGCTGCATCAGACCTCAGGTTGCTATAGCACAGACCTGTTTGATCTATCCTGGATAGGCTGCCAAGTGCAGGTTGCTATAGCTACAACTGGATTCTACTGCAGCCCTAGTGAATGCCAGTAAAGACGCCCCCTGAAAATTCAAGTGAAACCAAGAAAACAGACTGAGGTGAGATGAATCAATGTAGTGAGACAACCCCTTTTAATTTTATAGTATTTGTCTTTTGTTATATTTGCCTTATATTATATATCTGAACCCCTTGGCTTGTACAGCGCCCTGGAATTAATGATGCTCTAAAATAAATAATTAAAAGTAAAAAGTTTTGTGTTAGAGACTACTTCTTCAGGTCCATGCAGAAGAGTTCTTTAACACCAAATGCCTTGTTTTATAAAAATATAAATATCCAAAAAGCACTATCCAACACTTGTCTAGTCTGAGTTTTGCCGACCAGATTTCTAGGTTAACATTGTTGGAATATTTTGTTCAACTGTTGTTCCACCTGAATCTTCATGTTGTGATCCCTACAATTGAGCTGCAGACCAGAATGTAACACAGCGGTTTCAGTGTTGTGCCTCCATTGCACAACGCTACAAGGTGAGCGTTTGGTGTATATACTGTTTGCACATTCCCATTGAGATGACAAAATTACACAAGAAAACGCTTCTGGATTTTTTTAATTTTTTTTCTATTTCTTGAATTAGGACAGCGACTGTGTTAGCTGTGTTGTGAGACTCTAATTAAAAACTGTTGTGGATGGTCAGGGGGACTTCCCTGAGAATGCTAGCACGCTAGAGGTGATAAGGACTCTCAAAGGCATCAGAGCTATCATAAACAAGAAGCTAGTGCAACCCCTGGAAGAACACCTGAGCAGGGGGTAGTGTCCCTTACACCCATATTGGCACTATTACAGTAGTGCTGGAAAAAGCAGTTATCCATCTTGAGTGTTTTCTAACCTTCTGGAGGGTTTGTAGTTCCACACAATCCTTAATCTAGGTCTACAGAGCATATGACAAAATACTGTCGGAAATCCGACAACATTTTGTCATTGCAAGACTGCGTTTTTTGGCGCAGATTTACGCAAAAGCCGCAGTCGGATTTGCCGTCGGCCCCATACATTCATGCAAATCCGAGCAGAATCCGGTGGAATATACAACATGTTGCATATTCCTGCCGTTATTTCTTAACAACAACAGAAAAAAAAAACCTGGGCTGTAATAAGCTACAAACAGGTTTTTTTCTTGCGGCTAACTGCAGCACAATGTACCGTCATATTTTTGTGGTTTTAAAATACTAAAACCACCGAAAATCCGATGGAAAACCTGTGCTTTGTAGACATAGCCTAGAGTCCTTGCAAGAAACTGCCAAGTGTATTACAACTGTTCTGCAGTGTCAGGTTTTCACCAAGTGTAAGTGTAACCACCAAGCGTTATATACCACTTAAAAGACAGCAAACATCAAGCATATTGTGCTCTAGTGTGAAAAAGTAATTAAGACTCTTTTAACTCTAAAGTGTCTGTAATGTTCCATTGGGATGCCTGCCCCCCATCTACAAGCTTCTCTAAACCACTAGGACCCATTTGTTGCCAACTGATGTGCCAATTTGGATCCGTGTTGAGAAAAAATAGTGTGGTTCTTCTCCTTGGACCTGACATTCACGGCCATCTTTTCCATTGGGCACACTAGGCAGTTGCCTGGTGTGCCCACCAAAATGTATATGTGACCCCAAGTGGTGTATGCTTTTCCCAGGAATAAAAAAAACATCCCCTGGATCCTTTGGGGTTTTGGGTTTTTTAATTTTAACCCTTTTCTGTGGGTTTTTGGATGTGCAAAAAGTTAAAAACCCTTTAAAGGAGATGGGAGCCCAAAAAGGGTCCCTGCCCTGTAAAATAGTCGTTTAGGCTGCAGGCTTTTGGTGCCCCCTCCCCTTTAAATGGGTGTGCTTGGGGGTGGGGGGGGGGCGAGGCTGGCCCAAAATGTGATGTTGTGTATTTGGGCAGGGCCCACTACAGTGGGTATGCCCAGGGGGCCCCGAAATTCCCGTTTTAAGGGGTGGT
The DNA here is from genome assembly GCA_025379985.1 of Phyllomedusa bahiana. Lineage (NCBI taxonomy): Eukaryota > Metazoa > Chordata > Amphibia > Anura > Hylidae > Phyllomedusa > Phyllomedusa bahiana. The sequence goes on from JAODAL010003317.1 coordinate 18,867, forward strand.
CGGCTAAAATTACTCAAGGGTTTTTCACTATTTTTTCCCCAACAAAGGGGTTTCTCTTTTGTTAAAAAATAAAAGGGACATTTTAACCTAAAAATTATAACCTGACATAACTCTGTTACAATTATACACTGCATCTGTATTCATTACAAAGCCAAGCTGTGTGCAGTGAATTTTCCCCCAAAGGACTGTGGCAAAATAGGGTTAAAGGGATGGGGGCGACCACATGGAAAAGCATCCACCCCCGCTAACGGAGGGGAAGAAAGTTTTCCCAACCCTTTTAAAAAGCCCCCAAAGTTTACGTTACCATGCACCATCTAAGCAACTCCTCTCGCAATGCCCGCGGGCAAATTTAAAATTTTTTTAAAGAATAAACACAAAGAAGACCAAATACCTTTGCAAAAAAAAACAGATTTATTTGACCCCATAAAAACCAAAAGGGAAAAAACCTTTTAAAATAGTGTCCTTTTTATTTTTAAAAATGAAGGGGCCCAGGGATGTAAAGTGGGGGATGCAGTTAAAAGTTGGGGGCTGTGTTCCCCCAAACTTTTCTGGGGTTTGCATTGGGGGTTTTTAAAGGGTTTAAGGGAAATTTTAGTTTAAGCTGTAGGGAAAGAAGGAGCAAGTTTTTTCTTCACTAAAATCATAAAAGTCACAGATAATAAATTTTTGTTGTGGACATACCCTTTGGGCACAATGTTTTTTTATGAAAGCTACCGGGTTTGGGCCGAATTTTGGTGTTGCAAAGGGGTTTTTTAACCCCCGGGGTTCCAATAAAAAAAGGTTTTTCAAATTTTATGTTTGCAGGGCCTATTTAGCAAACTCAATTTTTTTCCCCCTTTTCTTCCCAAAAGGGCAATGGGAAGAAAAAGGAAAGGAAAAAAAGGAAAGGGGGTTTTCCCATGTTTTTCCCATTCTTGGATGGGTGGAAATTTATGGGGACCTTTAACCCCACATGAGGAAGTCTTCATTTTGATTTTTGTTTTTTGCCTTTTAACGAATTTTGGGGGTTTTGGTGCTTTTAAATTTTTAAACAAAGAGGTATTCTGTGAAATAAACCCTGGCTATTACACAAAAAATTTAAATTTTGGAGATAATTTCTAAGGCTATGTCTTCCACAAACCCCCTGGTTTACAGTCCCGGAAATTTTATGCGATTTAGAATCCACAAAAAAAGACTGTAAATCATCCCCATAGACCTCAACAGCAAATCTGAGCTCCCAAACTACATTGTTTTGGGTTTTATGGGTCAAATTTTTAAAAAAAAAATTGGGTCAAAAAAATTAGAACATGTTTTTATAATCCCCAGGGGAAAAAAGGCCCTTATAGTTTCTGTTCAAAAAAGGGCCCGCTGAAAAAACCCACCACAAAGTCCATGCAAAAAAAAAAGAAAAACTGGTTTTTAAAAATTTTCTTGGTTTCTAAAAAACCGAATTGACGTAAAATTTTCTTTTGCCGTGTTAAAAAAGCCCAAAGAGGTTTAAAAAAGGGGACCTTTTTTCCAGGAAAAACACCCCCTCCTCTCTACCGACTGGGGTCTGATACTAAAAACTCAGCCCCCCATTTTACTTAAAAGGAGTATTTTTTACAAACCAGTCAATGGACAAGAGTGGTGGTGCTGCTCTTGGGTAAAGTAAGCAGAGCTCTTTTTCTAACCTTAGACAACCCCTTTAAGAGATCTCATTGGCATGGAACCATCCACCTCATTCTTGCTGTCTATGTATGCCCAAAAAAGGCTAAATTTCAGTTTAAAAAGAAACTTTCATGTGCTGAAGAAGATCCCCCGAGGTTGTGCCGGTAGCTGGGTGAAAAATCCCCCCAAATTGTGTTTTTTAACTGTTTGGATGATGAAGATGAACCCCACCAAAAACCGTTTAATTTCTGGGAAAAAAAAATGTAATTTTTACATCAATTTTAACACAAAAATTTGTAAAATTTCAAAATTTTTTAATTTTAGCAATTTTTAAATATATGGGAATGTTAAAAGTTGTCTTATTAAAAAATTTTCTATTTTGTGTTTTGGGGGGGACTGAACTGGTGATGGAGATGTCAAAGGGGAAATTAAAAATGAGGTTTTTGGTGGAAATTTGGTGGGGGAAAAAGGGGTAGCGGGCCCCAAAAACAAAGAAAATTTTAACAGTGGTGTCAGCCCACTCTATCAGTTTAGGAAAATTGCCCCTTGTGTCCTCTACAGTCCTTATGATGACTGTATACTGCTATATGGAGTATGGTTGACTGTTCTTAGTTGATATGTATTCCCCTATTCCTGTGGGGGTCAAAAATCCCCAAAAAGGTTTTCAGTAAAAAAATAGAACCCCAAACTAACCAATGGGTGGCCAAAATTTGGGGTCCAAATTCCCCATACATAAGTTGGAAAATTTTTTCTTTTTCAAAACTGTCCAACATGAAAAACCCTTAAAAATTATATTTGCTATTTCTTTTGTGAAAATTGGGCCCAAAATTTTTTTAAAATAATTTAAAATTTGAAAATTTTATTTTTTTAGAAGAAGGGCCCCTGGTCAAGATCCCCATGTCCCTTTGGAAAAGGTAAAAGGGGGGGTAACAAGGGGGTCTCCCCTTAAATTTTGAAGGACCTGTCCCGCAAATTTCCCCCGCCCCCTTGGGTTTAAATTGTAATGTTAAAATTTGCCTTATGGTGGCGTTGTTGAAAAATGTAACACTTAATATCTGATTTCCCCAAAAAAATTACCCGTTTAAATTTCTGGGGGTCCCAATATGGGAACACTTTGTGATCCACTAATGGTCGAAGCACACTTCTAACAAAGGATTGTCCAAAGCGCAGAACCCTGTTAAGCAATGTGATCTTCTGTAAGGGAAGGTGTTTAAAATTATTCTTGGGATTGACTGCAAAGTGGTTGGGCCAAACTATTGAAAACCATAGGAACCCGGGGGGGTTTAGTTCCCCGTTCGCCCAACATTAGCCTTTAAAAATTTTGTTGGCAAGAGTTTCTAATATGTAAAGACAAATTTTTCCTCTCTCCTACCTTTACTTCTTTACCTTGCTTTCTCCTCCCTTTCCAAACCCGTTTTTCTATATTTTGGGAAAAAACCTTTGTTCCCGGCCGGGGTTTCAAATCCCCGAAGCCCTCTTGTATTCACTGCTCTGGAGTTCCAGTTGGTTTTTTGGGTGTTTTTGAAATCACATTTGGGGCCCTTTGGGTATAACTTCCCGGATCTGTGAAAAACTGTGGGCCCGTAAACGTTTCCCTTCGTTTCCCCCCAAGAGGGACTTTTAGAAAATGAAATTTCCGGGAAGTGAAAAAAGACGTTTAAAAATTTTGGGAATATTTTCATTTTACAGTAGCAATGCTCTCTGAGGATCACAATGTAGACATTTAATAATGGTGTCCTTCAGAGGTTTACCTATAGTAATAGTTGCATCCTTTAAGCGATCAAACAGTAACCTTCTACACCCCTTTGCCGAATCCCTTTTCCCACAAATTTTCTAAAAATAATTTTAAAAAATTAATGGACCCCTAAAAATTTTTTTTCCCGAATTTTTTATTTTCCCTTGCCTGTAGCCTCCAGAATGGCTTCTTATGTGTGAGTTGGTTTGTAATCCACAGTAATTTAGATACTAATTTAGCAATATTATTTGGGCACTATATGGCACTATTTTATAGTGATAGCCTATATGACACTATTATTTGATTAGTTTTATGAACCCAAGGGAAATATACTCCCTTTTTAAATAAAACACAAAAAAGGGAAAGGGCCCAAATCATAACTCCCCAAAAAGGGGTTGAAAAGACTTTTTATCTATCCCTGCCCCATGCTAGCATCATTCAGCAAAGCTGGTCATAGACTCCAGCTTATATTGCTGTTTTATGTAACAATTTAATTTGGGTATCCCTTTTCCCCGGTGGTTTTTTAGAACCAACTTCTAAAACAAAGTTTTAAGGTTAAAGGGGAAAAAAAATTTCTTTCCGTCTATTAGTTTTTGACAAGATTAAGTTTGAACCTTCCCGGCCCTAGGGGCAGGATCTTGGGAAAAGAAAACCATATCTACTAATTGCCATTAATAGTATTAGAGTTTTATGTGGCAACAGAACTTTTGGTCCTCCTCAGACATCAAGGACCAGGTGCAACAGATAGCTATGCGCCCCCTATGGCAATGGTCCTGGATTTGACTTTTACTAGGCATAGTTTAGATCATATGCTTGTCTAATCTTCTCGTGGCTCTGTTCACTTACCATACTGAGCTGAGACTGCAACTCTATCTCCAGACTCTGTAGTGTGTGCTTCAGGTTTGTAATTTCTGATTTAGAAGTTTGGACCTCTTGACTTCCACTGACAACCTGTACTTGCAGTTCCTTAGTCTAAAACACAAAGTAACATAAAGTAAGTTTATAATGGATCTAACAATCACGTACAGGATAAACATAAGTACAAGAGATTACAATAAAATACTTTATAACTGTAAGGTTGACAGCTGTAGATAACCATAAACCAGATATACAACTTTTGGTGGTTGTACTTTAACTTGCCTTAATTGACTTGAAATTGAAATTGTTAAGCAAATAGTTGGAATTGTAATTATAGGATTTTACTTCAGATAGATCACAACAGAAACAGGAAGGAGCCAGTATCTTAGTTAAATCAAGTTCAGCAGATGTTAGAAAATGGTCAACCTACAAGCTAGATTGGCTTTACAGTTCTCCAAACCTACCTGGGCTCGGAACCTCTCTTCGGCTTCTTGTTGGTATTTGGCAGCCAACTTCTCGTAATCGGCCCTCATGTCAGCCAGAGTCTTGCTCAGATCAATACCAGGAGCAGCATTCATCTCCACATTGACAGTTCCACTGACTTGTCCGTGCAATCCCTTCATCTCCTACAGAAGTAATTCCATAAATTACATAATTTGGCCTACTGGATTCCAACATCTACATTTATTGTTGCCTTAGTTTCTCACCTCCTCATGGTTCTTCTTCAGGTAGGCCAGTTCCTCAGTCAAGCTTTCAATCTGGCCCTCAAGGTCAGCCTTGGACAAGGTCAACTCATCCAGGACTCTGCGGAGGCCATTGATATCGGCTTCCACACTCTGTCGGAGAGCCAGCTCGTTCTCATACCTGAAAGAAAAATAAATTTCATTTTAGAGATAGAGGGGAGCTATAAGTATTAATGGCTTATGTCATGTACTATTTGATTAAATCTTTATATTACATCTAAGCAGCTTTGCCTTTATTTCTGCTACTAGTTTTCTACCATATTTGAAGAAATCTATGAGAAACTAAGATGTCTGACTGATCCAATACTCAACTTCGGAAGGTAACCAATGGGTCTAGGTACTCAACATGACTTTGATATGTAGCCCCATGTCAGCTGTGGTATGGACAAGCTGTATGATGTCATATAGCCTATACTGGGATTTAAAAGTTGGAATACATGACCAATACTTACTTGAGTCGGAAGTCATCTGTGGTGAGTCTTGTATTGTCGATGGCCAAGATCACTTTGTGATTATCAATTTGGGCAGCAAGAAGCTGTAGATGTCAGATAATAACATTGAGTAACCACATATGATACACATATTATATTACTTCTATAACATTATTGGGGTTAAAAAGTGATTATGGGAAACAACGTCTTTCCACTAGGTAGCCGACCCATATCCAACCCAATCCGATATGTTCTCTTTATATTAGTCTTCTAAAACTTTTGTTGGTAATTTCCTGTTGGTAATTTTTGGTAGGACAATGAACTAGTAAATATTCCATAATTACATGCAAGCAAAGTAGTAATAAAGAGCTTTTTGCATCAAATAAAGATAATTAAGAACAATCGTATGTCTGCAATGAGCTCTGCCTGGGAAAGATTTAGTTCTCATGATGCTAGTGTGTCTAGATTGCAGGTAACTTCTATACTATTTTACTGCCTTCAGGAGATAAGTGATGAGACTTTTCATACGATCGTCCGGATTTTGTGTTAGTACATACAGAGAGCCTGAAGCATAGTTTTATGTTTCATTTTAGTTATACCTATATAAAACATTTGCATATTACAATTGTATCCCTTGCTACTCAGGCTATGTATCCTACATATCCTACAATATGCATTCTATATACTCTACAATGATTGATGAGTAGTGTGAAAGCTGTAGACCAGACTTTCTTCTACCCAAGATTGAGTTCACTTTTGTAGCCTTCTATCTAAATAACAAGAGAAATTATAAGTGGCTTATTGGCACCCACCCATTGGCTCCAGGTATGCAGGGCACATACTCTCTAAGCAGACACTTCTGTAGAACAGACATTGGAAGTTTTTATTATTCACCCATAAAACTTCTTAATGAATAAGAAGTTTATACAACCGTTATGTTGTAAGGGCTACTCCTGTGGCCCCTTTTGGACTAATAGAGATCAGAGGGCTAGACCCATCCGTAAGGGTCAAACTGATTTCTAGTGCTGGTGAAGGTAGTCTATCTTGAGTTTTGAGAGGTTCCCTCTTTCTATGGTACACCTCTGGATTCCGCCCTTCACACTTGAGTACAACACTACCACAATGCATTGTAACAAGGTGTGTTAGATACTGCACCCGCAAGGCACAATTTCCCAACAGATTCATTTGTACTCTATGAAAGGTACAAAATCTTGTCTGCCAAATTAGGCTCTGTTCCATCATGTTTTGGACCGATTGCAGCTAATGGGTATGTTTTATGTCTTAGTAATATTGGCATTTCAGCCTGCATTTGAATTTCATTGCTTCAAGGATTTGTCAAATGATATCTATAATCAGTTTTACACAGAATGACGAATGAATATCTTAGTCAACCTCCATCCGTAAAAGATGTGGGAAACGAGGGTCCCAGCCAATGTGGCCAAATTGACTATGGAAGCTCCTACTATAATAGGGTGTTGTTATTTTGCCCTATAGTATCTAGTTGAGAGGTATTCATATTGATGAGCACTTTTAAACAGCATTTTTATGTCAAACCATTATAGCATTACCACCTATTGATACCAGCATTGAAAGTGTTAATAGCCTAAAACACAAGTACTAATTACAAGTATGAATCATAATCAACAAGACACTTTGTTTAATCTCATTCCTGCCATGTAGGAGGTTACCTAAAACTTATTCTACTGTTGCCCATATTCAGGAGGCTAAATGTGGCCCTAAGGTGCCAGGCTTGCCATATGTTGATTCTGTTTTACCTAGATGTGAGTACATGTACATATAGGAGATTTTGAGGTGAACTAGAAGGCTTACCTTAGCACGAAGATCTTCAATGGTCTTGAAATATTGGCTGTAGTCTGCTTCCTTGCGAACAGGACTTTGCTTATCATACCATTCCCGAATCTTCCTCTCCAGTTCTGCGTTGGAGTCTTCCAAGGCACGCACCTTGTCCAGATAGTTGGCTAAGCGATCATTTAGGTTCTGCATGGTCATTTTCTCATTGCCAGAAAGCAGACCCTCTCCAAATCCACCTCCTTGGTTAAAGCCACCTCCATAACTAGCTCCTCCACCAAAGCCAGCTGCATTACCAAAGCCTGCTCCACCAGCAAAGCCCCCTGCACCACCATAGCCAGCTCCTCCACCAAATCCAGCTCCTCCACCAAAGCCAGCTCCAGCACCATAGCCAGCACCACCACCAAAGCCAGCTCCTGCTGCACCTCCATATCCACCATCAAATCCGGCACCTAAATCTCCAACCTGGCAGAAACCTACATTACCCCCATAATTTCCCCCTGCTGAACTGGAAGCATACTTAGAAAAAGAAACAGAGTTCCTTGAGCCAACTCCTCTGCCGCCAGCTACAGACCCAGTTGATGCCCTGTAGGAAGATGATGAAGATTGATAAGCCATGTCTAGAAGCAGCAGATGATCCCAATCAAAAAACCTGATTAACACAGCATGTTCTAGTACTGCAGTAGCATGTCCTTCACCCCACTAGTCTCCTTATAAATACTTTCCAATGGGTGTCAACTTTCAGAACCTAATTAATATTCACTACGTGTTTGTCAGGAGTGAAGTACATGCCAATAACGAATTGATTACACTCAGGGTTTTTTTCGACATTATTTTCCTTCTTGGATACAGTTGCACACAACTTTCACAGTCAATGTTTTTTTTTCTTTTGTTATCTTCACAAACCTATAATTTAGGCAGGGAGGATTCCTGCGGGTATGTATCAGGCAATGACATCTCACTGAACTCTTCAGAGGGATCAATCCACCCACATCACTCATTTAGCAGAATAAGCTCATGCAATTTCATAGTGATACATTTTAGCAGAATACCTCCTTTAGTGTAGATGCACAAACACTAATATATAGGTACATGATTTGAATTGTTCCCTATACACGTAAAAGGGAAAGGGGTCTGAATTCAGAATCCTTATAGCTTATCCATAGCTGCTGCCTCTATTACCAGATGACCCAGCACTTCTTTTTCAAGTTCAAGTACATGCTCCCTGGCATCAAAGTGTACCACAGAGTATTACACAAAAGGTGCTCTAGGCTTCACTCCCAACAAGACTCCAACTCTCCAAGCCACCTACAAAGGTTGGAAATCAATAGTCTTTCTTCGTCAAACTTAGGAGAAGCTGTCTAGCTTCTGGCTTCCACCTGGGCTGCCACCACAGTGACCATCAAGGAGCCACAATCATTTTTTTTCTACCAATTTTGGGGAACAAGGTTACAGAGGGGAGAGGAAAGAGGTGACTGCACACTCTCCGGTCCCCCAGACCTCGGGAGGGACATCCTATACAGAAACTGTATCCTGCATAGGGATGTGAACTCAAGAGGAAAGACAAAAAAAGACATAAACTTGATAAATCATAGATGCGAGATGTGATCAACGGTCTAGACATGACCAAAATTATGAAAATTCTTCACAGAGGTCTAGCACTTCTATGCACTGCAAAGATAACCTCTTAGAGTCAAGACTGTGCAATACTTTATTTCTCCTGTAGAGGTGGTGCTGAGTTCATAAGCGGATCACAGATGATTACTGGGGATCCAGGAAGTAGCTAATCATTGAAGAACAGTTTTTACAATGCCCAAAGTGGATGAACCATTTAAATGATATTTTCCACCCACACATAACTCAGGGCAATTATTTTAGGGTCTACTCTACTTGCTTTTCACAGAGAACAGAGCTCAAAAATTGTCCTATATCCAATGACATCACTAAGGAGTAAACTTAACCAAACAATAAGAAGTCAATGGATTTACCAGGATCAGTCGCATCAATAAAGTCCTTTGTACCTCGGTGATGTCACTGGTTCTCCAGACTTCCCGGAAAATTTCAGCAGAAGCACTTTAATAAATGGTGGCTGGCCTGTGCTGATCAGGGGAGGAAATATGTGTAAGCTGCACAGCTGCACAGGGAGCCCACAGTGATAGGGTTACCCACTGTTTACTAGATCTTATGTAAGAGGGTCTATTGCTAACTAGCTAGATTTTTAATCGCTATTCTCATTCACATTATTTTTAGGAAAGTTTGAGCAGAACCCAGAGAGTAGATTAGATATTAAACCTGGACATGGCCAATGGTCAGTTTTACATTGTAAGATGCACTATAGATATTTTTGTGTTGGTTTGCTACCTTAAAGGGGTTTTGCCACAATCTCATTTCATACCTCCTGCATCCAGTTCTTCAGCTCTGTGTGCTCAGAAGGGGGCGTGTGTGATTTGTTTGAATTGCATATCATGTGACCCAGCAGGATGACATCACCATGCATTTTCTCTCTCTAGTGAAAGAAAGGTCTGTTTCTGTATAGAATTGTAAGTAGCTACATTGTAGCTCAGAGGTAAAGATTTTACCTCACAGCAGAAGGGTCCTTGGTTTAAATCCCTGCAGGAATCAAACCTGTGGAGTTTTTTCCTCTTTATCAATGCACATACCTCATTGAGGTTTCTTTTTTTTTTATTTGCACTGTTTGACGTATTACTAACTAGTCAGAAGGACAGTTTGAACACTCAGTAGCTACCTGAGAGGAGAGGTGATGTCTGAGCATGTGTGACCAGGACTGAGGAGCTCTCAGCCCTGGTTGTATCCCCTGGAGATGAGATGTAAACAATGGATCACTAAAGGAGCAGCTAAAACGGTGCAGAATTTTTAATAATGATGAATGGTGAAAATGTTTATTATTTAATTTACAAACTTCCCACGTCAATTTTACTTCATGGCAAAACCCCTTTAAATGTGGTACTGTTATACAATGTACACATAAGCATTACCATACAGTGCTTATTATTAGCAAGATACTTGGTATCAAATACCGCCATACAGTGCTCAATTAATACACACATCCAGTGACCAAATACCAGTTTCGTACATAAAGTTCTCTAATAACAGTGCCATCCAGTGTCAAGATAATACTAGTTTTCTGCTATGGTGGTACCAGTGGGCTCCAGTACAGCAGAGATTGATGCTTAGGTAACACACCCTTAAATCCAGCCCTGCATGCACCAGCTCTGGAAGCTCTGCATGTATTGACCAGATAAATGGGAAAACCCAGTCATGGATGGAGAGTTCCTAGAAATAATGTTTATAAGAGAATCATAGCCCAAACTGGGAATCTCCATTCTGCAGCTTTTAAGATGTGGCACAACTACAACCCTTTCTATGCCCTGCCACCCTGATGGGGAATTCTGGGAGTTGTAGTCATACCACATCTAGAGAGCCATATTTTGGAGACCTCTGCTTCCTTACCACACAAGGCTCTCTTTGCAAACATCCAACCATAGTGTAATAGGCAAAGTATTTTTGAGTTGGCCAAAAGACAGTAGTGATAGCAAATCTAGTCTGGGGATTCTTCAGCTAAATTCAGATTAGACTCAACACGACTTACAGTCTCATACTTGCCTTCTGGCTGTTACTAAGCGTCATAATCAGATAATTTCCTTCTTTCATCCCCTCTCTCATTACATTCTTCATCAATTAGAGGATGCACATGGATAATACTTAGTGAAAGCTCGAGTTTTCCTATTGAATGGGGTGTGAAGGAATTAACTATTGCAGGTCCTGACCCTAATCAGTTGTAACCTGGAAAGACAAAGCATCAAAACAAATGATACCATTTTCAGATCTAAAGGTGCAGGCAAGATTTTTAGGTATCCTGCTACGTGTCCGCCTGCAGTCTTCCTTCCATTCAGTGCCTATCCATCTAACAGGAAACATTGTCCTTCAAACCACACATCCACACACTCACCTCCGCCTGCTGCCTTCACTTGAAAAATATTTCATGAATCCGCTCATTCCTTAACCCTGATACTACAAAAATGCTTGTCCATGCCGTGTCATCTCCCGCCTAGACTACTGCAACATCCTTCTCTGAGGCCTCTGATCTAGCACTCTTGCTCCCCTTCAATCCATCTTCAACTCTGCTGCCCATCTTATCCACCTCTCTCCTCGCTACTCCTCTGCCTCTCCTCTCTGCCAATCCCTTCACTGGCTACCCATTGCCCAACGAATTCACTTCAAGTTGCTAAATATTGACCTACACAGCTCTCCATAACCTCTCCCCACCATACATCTCTGCCTTAATCTCCAGATACCTCCCTTTACGCAACCTCCGCTCCTCACAGCACCTTCTTCCTCTTATCAGCTCCTCACATAACCGCCTCCAAGACTTCTCTCGTGCTTCCTCCATACTCTGGAACTCACTGCCCCAACACATCAGACTCTCCCCCACTTTCAACAGTTTCAAAAGCAACCTGAAAACCCATCTCTTCAGGACTGCCTATAATCTACAATAACCCTGCTATCACTACATCCTCCACAACCATGTCTGCCCCTCACCTCCTGTCTCTTTCCTTCTTACTTGTAGAGTGTAAGCCTTCGCAGGCAGGGTTCTCTTTCCCTCTGTGCCAGTTGATTGTCACATATTGTCACCATTGTAATTGTTTGACTTATGTTATGTTTGTAACCCCCTTAAATGTACAGCGCCCTGGAATCAATGGCACGGTAAAATAAATAATAATAATCTTAAATGAGTTGTCTCATTACAAGCTTTCAGCCCACATCAATGTTTTTAGAAGCAAAGGATTTTTGAATTGAGGGGCGTGCTTCTTGTCTGCCTCTTCTCCTCCCTCTTCCCCCCTCCCCTCAGCACACAGGCAGCTCTCCTCTGTAACTTCTATACAGCAGGAGGGGCAGGGGGATTGCTGCCAGAGTTAACCCTGTGTGTGCCTGCCTAGATCTTCTGCAGGCATCTAGATCAGCTGTATTAGGGCTGATCTATGAGTGTGGAGAGGTCTGTGATTGCTAATAGCAGAACAGAGGGGATGCAAGTGTTCCTATACCCTCTGCTTAGCTTACATATCTCCTCATCTCCAGCAACAAACAGACCCTGTCAGAACAGACACAGGGAAGCTGTGAAGGGTTATTCAGGATGTGTCACTAATACAGCAGAGCATGAACTGTTCACAAGCCTCCCTGATCTGTATAGTATTATTATAGTTACAGCTCTACAGACACATCAGGTATAGTAACACACAGGGTCACTGCTGTCACATCTATTGATCAGCCTCTCTCTGCTCAAATCTGTGTAGAGAGCAGGAGGAAGCAGGCACACACAGGGTTAATCCAAGAGCAGGGACACAGAAGCCAGAGTCCTCCCTCCCCTCCCCCCACTACAGAAGCCTTCTGTGTGGGAGGGGCTCTCTGCTCCGACCTGTATTCTGAAGGTGATGAGTAAATAATACTTTCTCGGAAAAAACTGAAAAGTTCTTCACGTAGGTTGGAAGGGGCTATGGGTGAAGCGCTGATCAGAGAGAAGACTAAATGTAACTCAACATTAAGTTGAGAATATTTTATTTAAGTACAATGCGTTTCGCGGGTGAACATCCCGCTTCCTCAGGTACATACAGAAGCACTAATCAGTGCGCGGGTTTAAATGGAACAAAGTCGGAACGAGGTTCAATGGATTGTATACGTACACAAAAGGTCACATGATGTAAACATTAGTGTGACAATATAAACAAAGTGCAGAGCAGTAAACAATACACTCGTATATAAAAAAAAGTCTTGCTGAATGTACTATAGTTGAAACGAATTTAAAAATAAAAAATATATAAAAAGATACACTATAATAAAAATTAAGAAAAATTATTTCTTTCATGATAAAAGATATATTCATGATAAGAAATATATTTTTATAAAAAAAGTGCGTAAAAAATTTAACATAAAAACAATAAGAACAATACTTGAAACAAAAATGTTTTAAAACAACGGAAGAAAGCGCAAGCGGTCAGAGACCATTATTTGGTCATATACAGAAAAAACAGAATTTGTTTAAAAAACACATTAAAATACTGCCAATATACATTAAATGACTGTCTCCTGGATTTCATTAAGACCGTGTGGGGCAAGGGTATTTAATTTGTACATCCAGTAGACTTCTCTCTGGCTTAAGCTTTTTGGTCTGTCCATGAGTTTGGGGTTAATACATTCAATAGGCTGAATGGAAAAATCAGGGGAATGGCTATTGTGTGCTAATTGCAAGTGGCGAGGCAGACTGTAAACCAGACGTCCATGCGTTACGTCATACCTGTGATTAATTAGCCTTCTAGACAATTTATTTGTAGTTTTGCCTATATATTGCATTCCGCAGTTACAAGTAATAAGGTAGATAATAAAAGTGCTTTTACAAAATAAGGTGGTTTTTTTTTATGAAACTTCTCCCCAGTTGTTGTGGATTGAAAAAATCGTTCTGTACGATTTGTCCAAAAACATTTACATAATTGGTGAACCCCAGGGGTATTTAGCCCTTAGGTTTAATTGTTTCAGATGTTTCATTTTCTTTTCATCTGGGTATGTTGTTTAAGGCGTGAAGGGGCAAGAATATTTTTTAAGGTACGAGCCTTACGGTAAATGAATTTGGGGCGTTCAGGAATAACCCCTTTTAGAATTGGGTTATGTAACAAAATGCCCCAATGATGGTCAATTATTTTTTGGATCTCTCTAAATTGAGAAGTATGAGTTGTGATGAAACAGAACGATTTTTTCCAATCCACAACAACTGGGGAGAAGTTTAATATTAAAAACCACCTTACTTGTACAAGCACTTTTATTATTTATCTCATTACCTGTAATTGCGGAATGCAATATATAGGCAAAACTACAAACAAATTGTCTAGAAGGCTAATGGTATGACGTAACGCATGGACGTCTGGTTTACAGTCTGACGCGCCATTTGCAATTAGCACACAATAACCATTCCCCTGATTTTACCATTCAGTCTATTGAAATGTTTTAAAACCCCAAAAATCATGGACAGACCCCAAAAAATTTAAGCCAGAGAGAAATCTACTGGATGTTAAAATTAAATACCCTTGCCCCACACGGTCTTAATGAAATCCAGGAGACAGTCATTTAATGTATATTGGCAGTATTTTAATATGTGCTTTTTAAACAAATTCTGTTTTTTCTGTATATGACCAAATAATGGTCTCTGACCGCTTGCGCTTTCTTCCGTTGTTTTAAAACATTTTTGTTTCAAGTATTGTTCTTATTGTTTGTTTATGTTGAATTTTTACGCACATTTTTTTATATATATATTTCTTATCATGAATATATTTTTTATCATGAAAGAAATAATTTTTCTTAATGTTTATTCTAGTATATCTTTTTATATATCTTTTATTCTTTATTCGTTTCAACTATAGTACATTCAGCAAGACTTTGTTTTATATACGAGTGTATTGTTTACTGCTCTGCACTTTGTTTATATTGTCACACTAATGTTTACATCATGTGACCTTTTGTGTACGTATACAATCCATTGAACCTCGTTCCGACTTTGTTCTATTTAAACCCGCGCACTGATTAGTGCTTCTGTATGTACCTGAGGAAGCGGGATGTTCACCCGCGAAACGCGTTGTACTTAAATCAAATATTCTCAACTTAATGTTGAGTTACATTTAGTTCTTCTCTCTGATCAGCGCTTCACCCATAGCCCCTTCCAACCTACGTGAAGAACTTTTCAGTTTTTCCGAGAAAGTATTGTTTATTCTCCTTCGGCGTCCCTCGTGGCACCCTTGGCGGGAGGTGGCAGGAGCAGCTGTAACCATCTGGATTCTGGTGGATCAAAGGAAGCATTTATACGAGCTGTACTGTAACTTGTACAGCTCAAAAAGGCGAGCACCTGCCTTTGATCGCTTACCAGTTGTTTTATTACCAAAGAACCCCAGTTGCGCTTCCCTTTGCAGCACGCTATCTACCTCTCGGAGTGTCCAACTCTGGTTGCACCATGAGGAAGACTTTTTCGCTGAAGGTGATGAGTCATACAGACCTGACAGCCAGTGAGATAAGGATCAACAGGTTGGCTGCTATAGAGATTTTAGAAGCTGATGTAGTACTACTAACAGGGCTTACTCAAAATCAGTAGGACATTTGTAATGAACATATATTGCAAAGCTGCTTGTTTTTTAAAGATCTTTTAATTAAAACCCAATAATTGTAGTGAGACAACCCCTTTAAGGGAATTGAAGTATGGCAAAGACCTGTATATCCAGTGTGTATAACGTTCACTGAAAGGACTGTGGATACATGGACATGCAGGACTGGCCTTAGGGTTGTGTGACTGATGTGGCCTTACAGGGCTATTGACTGAGCTCTGCTGTAAGAGGAGCCTGAGGCTTTCAACCACCGCAAATCTTACTATTAGAGTGATTGTCCAGTTCCTTTACAAAATATGGAAAGTAAGCTGCAGTTGGTCAAATAGGAAAAGAAAGCATACAGATGTAGCAAAGATTAACTTGACTTGACGCACCATGATATCTTGGCACAGGGTTATCTCAACTCTTTTAATGCTTTCTAATATCCTTTGTCTACAAAAAAGAGAAATAACACAGAAAGCTATGATTACACAGTGAAGCTAAACTGTGCTATATTTGTATACTCAACCTCGTCCTTGGTTCCAGCGCTGCTTTCCTCTGCTCTTCTCTCCACTCTCTTCTACTGCTGTACAGGAACATCACTGCTGCAGCTGTTGATTGACCGTAGTGGTCACATCATATACACTGACAAGCAAAAGGACTTTGCCTTTCAGGCTCCATATCTCACCATTCACTACAGCTTATGAACATGAGACTGCCATCCTTTTATAGACAATCATCTTGGCTATCTCATACATCAATTTGACCTATAACTATTTAGTATTCGCTTGGTTATGCAGATTCTTGTCATGTAACTACATTGTTACTGTTTTACTTCTGGTGGTGGAACAATATTTTCTTCTTGTTACTACAAATTACAACCTGTTCTCACAATCTCCCTAATAGCTCAGTATGTTATTAGGCTGATTCCCAAGCAAAAGGTCACTGGTTCGAATTGAGCAGCCATGAAGAAGATTTCTTAAGAAATGAGAAACAGCATCATCCAGCTCAGCGATAGCGGTCTCTTGGGCAAGAAAATTGCCAAATTGCATCATATGAGGCCATGACAGCTTGAAGAATATTTCCACCCATCCATTCAAAAGCCAAGAGGTGGACGTCCAGGCAAAATATCAGAGTCAACAAGCTAGCTCAACACAAGGTCAGACACGACAGACACGGCAGTGGAGGTGGCTCGTATGCTTCATAATAGTGAGATCACAGACATGCATTACACAAGTCTGGAATGGTAGCCCGAAAAGAGGTGAAAAAGCTTCGACTACAATATCATCATAAGAAACATCGGCTCACGTTTGCAAAAAAGTATGAAAAGTAGAAGATTGGAAACGGGTAATTTGAAACGATGAGACAAAAGTCAATAGACCGGGCTATAACGGGTGCAAATAGGTCTGGAAGAGACAAGGGACAGGGGGGCTAATGGATCAAGAAATTGAAGGAACTGTCAAGTTCAGTGGAAGAAGTCTGATGATATGTGGTTGTTTCACAGCCAAAGGTCTTGGATACTTGACCACGATTGATGGTGATCTCAATGCTGAGCTATATGTGAGTATCCTACATGATGAGTTACAGTGGTGTTAAAAAGTATTTGCCCCCTTCCTGATTTCTTAATCTTTTGGATGTTTGTCACACTTAAATGTTTCAGATCACAAAACAAATTTAAATGTTTTTAAATGAAGGCCTTTATGATTAAGTGAAAAAGTAATCAAAACCTACAGGGCCCTGTGTGAAAAAGTAATTGCACCAAAACCTAATAACGGGTTTGGGGCCCAAACCTTGGCAGCAACAACTGCAATCAAGGGTTTGTGATAACTGCCATTGAGTCTTTTACAACGCTCTGGAGGAATATTAGCCCACTCATCTTTGCAGAATTGTTGTAATTCACTCACATTGGAGATTTTTCGAGCATACACCAGTTTCTTGAGGTCATGTCACAGCATCTCTATCGGATTAAGTTCAGAACTTTGACTAGCTTGCTATGACTAAGGATACTTGTTTGCATCTGAAATGTGTCAGCAATGCTACATTTTTCATCTTAAGGAACCTTATATCATGGAATTGATGTCTAGCACAGGATTTTAAAATGTTTATAAATAAAAAAGACTTGGATTGGGAGCTGGTTCCTTTTTTGCATTAACTTTGATTGGGGCATGGAGTCTAGCCTTCTACCATGTCTCCTCCAACTTGCAGAACCTCAGGTGAGCTGATCGCTACCATTTCTTGTTTGTTCATGTACTACAGTAGTATGGGTTTTTTAAAGGATGACATAGTGTTCCAGCAGGAGAACGACCTGAAGTATGCAGTATCTCACAAAAGTACACCCCTCATATTTATGTAAATATTGTATTATATCTTTTCATGGGACAACACTGAAGATATGACACTTTCATATAAAGTAGTCAGAGAACAGCTTGTATAACAGTGTAAATTTGATGTGCCCTTAAAATAAGTCAACACAGAGCCATCAATGTCTAAACCGCTGGCAACAAAGTGAGTACAACCCTAAGTAAAAATGAATGAAGTGTGCCCATTTTGCCCTTTTCCCTCCACGGTGTCATGTGACTGGTTAGTGTTACAAACTCTCAGGTGTGAATGGGGAGCAGCTGTATTAAATTTGGTGTTATTGCTCTTACACTCTCTAATACTGGTCACTTGAAGCTTAATGTGGCACCTCAGGGCAAAAAACTGTCTGAGGACCTCAAAAAAGTATTGTTGCTCTACATAAGGATGGCCTAGGCTATAAGAAGATTGACAATGCCCTGAAACTGAGCTGCAGCATGGTGGCCAAGAGCAGTTTCACAAGATAGGTTGCACTCAGAACGGTCCTCGCCATGGTCAACCAAAGAGGTTGAGAGCACGTGCTCAGCGTCATATCCAGAGATTGTCTTTCCAAAATAGAAGTATGAGTGCTGCCAACATCACTGCAAAGGTTACAGGGTTGGAGGGTCCGCCTGTCAGTGTCCAGATCATATGCCGCACACTGTATCAAATTAGTCTGCATGGCTGTTATCCCAGAAGAAAGTCTATTCTAAAGATGATAGACAAGAAAGCCCACAGTTTGCTAAAGATGAATTGCTGTAAACTATGTCCTGTGGTCTAATGAGATCAAGATAAAGTTATTTGGTTCAGATGGTGTCAAGCATGTGTGGCAGCAGCAAGACAAATGTGTCTTGCCTACAGTCTAACATAGTGGTGGGAGTGTCATGATTTGGGACTGCATGAGTGCTGCCTGCTGTGGGGAGTTACAATTCATTGAGGAAACCAATCCATTGAGGGAATGCTACTGTGACATACTGAAGCAGAGGATGATGACCTTGCTTTGGGAATTGGGCCGCAGGGCATTATTCCAACATGCTAACGTCCCAAGCACACCTCCAACATGACCACTTCCTTGCTAAAGAAAATGAGGGTAAAGGTGATGGACTGACCGAGTATATCTCCAGACCTAAACCCTATTAAGAATCCTCATACAGAAGGTGGAGGAGCGCAAGGTCTCTAACATCCTCCAGCTCCGTCATGTTGCCATGGAGGAGTAATAGAGGATTCCAGTGGCTGCAGCTTGTGAAGTTCTAGTGAACTCCATGCCCAAGAGAGTTAATGCAGTGCTGGAATATAATGGTGGCTGTCACGAGCGGTCCTTCGGCCCCCCGGTTGGGCCGCGGGACCGCTCAGGCTTCCTCTGTGTCCCTGGCTTCAGGGACTCGCCCCCCTGCACAGCCCCTCTTACCTGACCGCGCTACTGCATCCCCGCGCCTTCCTGCCGGCCGGGGCGCGCTCCTTAGGGCATGCGCGCGGCGGCTCTCTTAAATTTAAAGGGCCGCCCCATGGCAATTGGTTCTTGCCGGCGCTGACCCTATAAAAGGGTATTTCCCTTCCGGAAAATCCCCCCCGGTTTTTAGTGCCATTCTATTGAGAAAGCATTTCCCGGTCTGTTTGATTTTCCGTGTAATACCTTCTGCTCTGTCCTGACCATGAACCCAAGTCATGTCAGGGGTAGCGACCCGGTTGACTCCTGCCGCAGCAAGTGATCCCCCTTTGCGGCGGGCTTGGTGAAAAAAAACGGGCCTACTTAGATTCCCCTCCCCGGCGTGGCTTGCACCTCGCTTGCGGGGTCCAAATGGATCCACTATGCGAACCCTGACTAAGATCCGGCCCTGGATCCGCCAAAGGTGCGTACCCGGTGACACAGACCTCCAGCAATCGTGAGCCAGCAGTCAAACAAATAGCACAACAAGCACAGCAGCTGAACCAGTTGACCGTATGTTGCAACAGCCTGGCAGCCAAAAAGCAGCCACTTCTCCTCGTTGTGACGTCTCCCCCAGCTAAAGGGGCCCCAAGTTCGACTGCCTTTAGTCTAAGTTTGGGGGGGGAACCCAAAAAATCTGCGGGGCATTTATTACCCAGTGCTCTATGCACATTAAATTTAATGGTGATCAATTCTCACTGAGGTGCTAAGGTGCCGTTCGTAGTATCCTACTGGGGGGAAAGGCCTTGGTTTGGGTAACACCTTTTAGGACGGAGCGACCCGGTGATGGGACTGCGGGCCTTCCTTTTTCCGAGTTCCGCAGCGTTTTAAGAGGGCGGAGCTTCCTCTGCGGGACCGCCCTCCTGAATCTGCGCTTTGGGGACTTTCGGTCGGGTGGACATGCGGTGCAGTTTGGCCCCCGGGATCGGAATGTCATGGGAATGTTTTCCCCCCTGTTGCCACCTTTAAGAAAGGTCTTTCCAGCAGATTTAAAGGACACTTTTGCGGCTAGAGCCTCCCGTTTTCCTTGAGCAAACTGATCCCCCTGGCCACCCGCTTTGATGTGGCTTCGGCGGAGGCAAGAGGAACTTCCCCGACTCCCTCGCGGCTCCGGTTTTCCCAGGGGGGCCTCTGTCCCATTTCCCCTGCGTCCAGTGATGAGCCTGAGGTGGATTGGTCACTTACCGAGCAGGAGTTGTCCGTCGGCGGGCTGAGAAATTGTGCCTTTTTATGTGCCAGCCCGGAGCACTTCCGCAATGGTTTCCCGCTTTGTCCTCTGTGGCGGGGAAAAACGCCAACCTAGGCCATGTCGGAGAGACTTTCCTGGGTGTGAACTCTTCCTCTCCCGTCTATCCTGGAAATAAAGGCTCGCCCGATTCCGGGCTCGTTTTCCCAGGTCCCTGCTTTTCTGGACCCCAGCTCTGGGGAAAACTCCTCCATCCCCGCCCGGGTTTGTCCCAGTACCTTTCCCCCATGATCAGCCTGGAAAAGCCTTTTTTTGGTGATATCCCCCGTCAGTGGGGGCCTTCTTAGTGAGCTACCGGTAAGACCAAGCTGGTGTCCCTCCATTTGGGGGCTCTACCAAGGAGAAGTCACCTTCTCGTTCTACCCGTTTTTCCTAGCGATCCTTTGAGGCTCCCGTGGCTGCAGCCCCACGCCCTAGTCAATGAAAGGGATGGTGAAGGTTGCGCTGGGGCCCTGACTGTCGGGTCATGCCTGGGGGCCCCCTTGGCCGTGGACCACTTCCCCCTCGCTTTTTTCCCCAGGCCTCCCCCGGGGCCCTGCCCGGGAAAATACCGGGACCGGTGTCTTCTTGAAAAGCAGGCCGAATCCTTCTCCCATCGCCCCTATGACTGTCCCATTGATCCCCTGCTGGCCCAGCCCTCCCGGGGCGGGGGTTACCGCTGTTTTGCCCGGACCCGGGCCCTGTGGGGCCCCTACATCCAAAGAACTTACAAAAAAGGCTTTATTCGTAAAGTCCCCTACCCGCGGGCCCGGCTTTTTTTCTTCCGAAAAAGGTTGGTTACTCCGCCCCTGCTCGACTCCCGGGGTTTAAAAAAAGATTCCCGGTAAAAAAAAGGTCCCCCTTCCCGTTTCTGGGAAAATTTCGCCGACTTCAAGGAGCCGGGTTTCCCTTTTCCCAAAGTTGGTCTGCGAGGGGCTTTACAACCTCATCGGGATTTGTGGGGGAGATAAAGGGAAAAAACAGCTTTCAACACGGGACGGCCACTTTGAATCCCTGGTGATCCCCTTGGGCCCTGTGTTTGCTCCCGCGGTCTTCCGGGAGTTCATAAAAATAAAAATTTTAGGCCCTGCTGTATACTTGTGTCATCTATACCTGGAGTATCTTGTTTTTTTCCCCTGATCTCCGGCCCCATCAGACACAGGTGCGCCAGGTTTGCAGGTCTACGCAAAAACCCCCCTTTTGCGAAACTAGAGAAATGCTTTTTTCCATCAATCCAGCTGCCCTTCCCGGTATATTGTCCCCAAACGGATCTCAAATGGCCCTGCCAAGTTATCAGCAATCCTGCAAGGGCCACGACTATTGGCTTTGGGCATCAACATTTTCTAGGATTCCCAATTACTATCGGCAGTTCATCCCCACTTTTTACTTGGGTGGCGCCAATCGTGGCCTTGCCCAAGGGGAACCCGAAGTGTTGGCCCGCAGGGCCCCGAAAAAGCTTTCTGTATAAAAGGGGGCCCTTTGCTTCGCCCCCCTTTGTAAACCCCCGACCCGAGAACCCTTTTTCTCGTGGGATGGTGCCTTTCTGTGGTGTGGGGCAGTCCTTACCAGAAGGGCCCCAAGGGGAACCCCTCATGTGGATTTTTCCCCAAAACCTTTGTCTGCAGAAAGGAATTTGCTATTGGATTCGGGAGTTATTGCTATCAGAGGCCGGAGGAATGGCGTCACCCTACTAAAGGGACTCGTCATCCCTTCGATTTTTTTCGGACCACAAGAACCCAGTCCCCCAGTGGCTAGTCCTTAATCCCCGGCAGGCTCGTGGTCCTTTTCTTTCCGTTCGTTTCGGATCCACTTCTCCCCAGCGGAGGAAAAAGTCAAGGTGAGCCCCTCTGGGCCCCTCGGACGTCACCGGGAGGGCCTCGGCCTCCCTTACACTCCCGAGGGTTTTTGACCCGGGGGGCGGCAGGGTTTCCCCTCCAGCAGATTCCCCCCGGCAAGACGTAGGGAAACTTCTGCACGTAGGAGAGTCCTGAATGGGGACATTGCTCGCTGGTGGCTGGGCTTTCCTGGGGCCCAGGGTCGTTAGTTGATCTCCGGTTCTATTGGGGGCGGGTCTGGCAAAAGAATCGGGGTTTTGTGAAGCCTGCGCTCCTTGTGCCCGTGAAAAAAAACCTCGCCACGCCCGTCCGGCCTGCTGCAACCCTGTGACTCCTAGTACACCATGGGGTCATGTGGCGATGGACTTTATCACGACCTTCCCCCTTTGGGTAACACCGTGATTTGGGGCATTTTCGATAGATTCTCTAAGATGCGCACTTAGTTCCATTGCCCCGGGTTCCATCCGTACCTGCCTTGCCACTCTTTTTATACATATTTTTGCCTGCACGGCTGCCCTTTGGACATTGTCTCTGACTGCAGGGTTCGTTTTTTTTGACAAAGTTTTTTGGGGTTTCATTGCTCTCGATTTCGGGTAAAGTTTTATTTTTCCTCGATCACCCGCAATTAAAGGCCAAGTGGAGAGGGTGCTCTTGCGCCATTTTTTTCTCGGCTCGCGGTGATTGGTAAGCCTATTACCCTGGGCCCAATTCTTTAAATTCATGGACTAGAAGCCTGGGGGGTCTCCCTTCTTTGTGGTTATGGACGGATCCCGCCCCCTTCCCCTTGCCCCGCCCCCCCGGGTCCCCCCGGGGATGCCATGGTTTACGTATATCTGCCATTTGGGAAAAAGATCGTCTTTTCCCTGCAGCGTGCAGCCGCCCGCATGAAAAAACCAGGGGACAAAAAAGGGACCCCCTTGACCTTTGCTCCTGGAGACAAAGTTTTGGTGTCGCCAAATTTGTCGGGTGAAAATACCAGTTAAAATTGGTCCTGCTTCCTGAGGCCCTTTGAGATGTTAAGGGTATTAATTTTCCCGTGGCCTATAAGCTCGGGTCCCACCCCCCCATGGGTTTCCCCAATTACTTTCATGTCTCACTGTGAAACCTGTCTTTGAAATGTTTTTCCCGGGAAAGTCGCCCCCCCCCCTTCCCGAAGCCATAGCCCCCCACGTTATTTGCGGTTTAAAAAGATCTAGCTATGAAGTTATTGGGGGGGGAAACGACATTTTCTCATTGTTGGGAGGGATTCGGGAGGGAGGATTTGGGAGCCCGAGGAGAAACTTCTGGACGCGAATAGTGGGAGTTCCTCGACCAGAGGGGGGGGAGGCCTAAAGGGGGGGGGACTGTCATGGTGGTCCCGGGCCCCCGGGCAGGCTGTGGGCGCGTAGGTTCTTTTGTCCCCCGACTTTTAGGGGACGAGTGGCGCAGCGGCCTGTGTATCGGCCCGCGGGGCACTGCTTCCCCGAAGTCCCCCTTTTTGACCGCTCCTGCATCCCGCTCCTTCTGCCGGCCAGGGCACGTCCTTAGGGGCCGCGGGGCTCTCTTAAATTTAAAAGGCCGGTGCGGCAATTGGTTTTTGCCCCGGGCGCTGACCCTATTAAAGGGAGTTCCTTCCCAAAAGTCCCTGCGGACTTTAGTGCCTTGCCCATTGAGAAAGCGTTTTTCCCGAGTCGTTCTAAATTTGTGTACCCTCCCTTTTGCCTCCCTCCCGTCCCCGAACCCTGCCGCCTTTTCCTGACCTTACCGCCCGTCCCCAATGCGGCTGCCGGACGGGTTCTGTACCACGCTAAACCTCGGCTGCCTCCCCAAGAAAAACACGTAGGGGTAGCACCTGGTAGATCACGCAGCAGCAAGGGCCATCCCGCTTTGCGGCGGGCTCTGGTGAAAAGGGCTACTTGATTCCGCTCCCCTGGCGTGGGTTAACCCCCGCTTGCGATGGGCCAGTGGTCCATCTGGAACCCTGACAGTGGCCACAAAATATTGACATTTGGGGACAATTTTTTCCTTTGCACTTAGGGGTGTACTCACTTTTGTTGCCAAGGGTTTAGACATTGATAGCTGTGTGTTGAGTTATTTTTAGGGCACTCCAAACTTACACTATTATACAAGCTGCATACTGACTACTTTACATGGTATCAAAGTGTCATATCTTCAGTGTTGCCCCATGAATAAATATAATATAATATTTACAAAAATGTTAGGGATGTACTCACTTGTGAGATACTGTACGTCAATATTGGCGAAGAAATAGTTCAATGACAATGAAGTAGAGTTGCTGGATTGGCCCCCACAAGGTCCCCAACATTAACCTAGTCGAACACTTATAGGTAGAGTTGAAGAGAAAGCTGTATTCATACCCAAGTGAGTCAACAAGTATGTACCAACATTGAGAACATGTAGAAGAGACCTGAGATCAGATTTTGGTTGAAACATGCTTAAATCTGATCTACAACATGCCCGGAAGGATTTAGGCAATGTTGAAAGCCAAAGCTGGATTTGCAAAATACTTACAAAATAATAAAACTCAAAATTTAGATTTTTAGGAGCAAAACAGTAACAAAGCAGTTACATGACAAGAATCTGCATAATTAAGCATATACTAGATAATTGCAAGTCAAATTGATGTATGAGATAGCTAAGATGACTGTCTATAAAATGAGGATAGTCTCATGTTCAAAGTTGTAGTGAATCACAGTTCGGAAGTAAATATTTGCTGTGGCGACGTTCCCATCCGGGAGTAGAAGACAGTAAACTGGAAAACCCAACGCTGGAACCAATGCCCAGAGAAAGCTGTGTAGCTTTTTTTATTTGGCCACCTGCAGCTTGCTGTTCATTTTTTAAAGGAACCATATAACCCCTTTAACTGTATATTACCATTATTTATACACTACAGAACATTGTTAATAATCCGCAGTGTATGTATGATGCTGTTATTTTTTTACTGTTTTTTGTTATTATATGGTGGATTTTGCTTAGGCAATGAGTTGCATCATATAGTATCATATATTATTCTTGCAAGGTATGGTAGTGGCTGCAATATTTGGGTACCATTCTGTGTAGCCGGTTTATTAGGTACTGTTTGTTATGGTTATTTGTACACAGTATTACAGTTCATCATATAGGGAGTTGTCAAGAGTTGGCCTGCTTTTAGGTTCAGACTGGCCAACAGGAAAAACCCCTGGTGGGCCACTGAGCATGGCATGAGTCCTTGTGCTTCTTCTTAGGGAAAGGCAGAGAAAGAGAGGCAAATAAAAAGAAATAGAGTGCAATGTGTGGAGTCATGTATATTAGCTATAGGATGGTCACCAAGAATCGACTCAACTGGCAGGCCCAGGAATAAACTCCATTGGTGGGGTTCAGGCTCCCCAGTTCGACACTGCTTGCTCTTTGGGCATGCACTGTGCTCCATGCACATGCTTCTCTTGATGCTCAATGATCTTCTTTCACTTTTGTTCCTTTGTTCAAAAACATAAGTATATATTTTCCTTATTGGCTGAATAACACAGAACATCTTATACTTACAGCCCATCATAAGCCCAGGCTTTTCTTGTTTCCTATCCTGAGTGCACTGTGGTCATATTACTGTCAATGAGGCCATTGTCTCGCAATATGATTCAGCGTGTATGATATAATGGCTGCAGAACTTGCTCTGCCCAGACAAAACCCTCAGTCTTCCAGTAAAAAAAGTTTTGTAAGTATAACTACCTATGCAGAATAAAGGGCCTAAAAGGTCTGATACTGTGGAAATTAGGTTTGTGGGTGATGGCACTAAGGGTATTCCCAGTCAGGGCTGCCATTAGGGCAGTACAACCGGTACTGCTCTACGGGGCCCGGCTGGTCTTTGAAGCCATGGGGGCCCGCCGCCGGTGGCAGGCTCCGCCCCTGCTTCACAGAGGCTATCTCTTAATTGTATACACATCCGTGCGACGCGCATACAATTAAGATGAACGGCTGAGCAGGGCGAGCTATGCGTACCTAGCTCTGCAGGCGGTGCGGCGGACGTGACGCCATCGCGCCGCCTGCCGAACTTCCTGTCATAGGCCACAAGCTTAAAGCAGCAGGCTTGGGGCCGGGAGCAGACGGAGATGCCAGGGGAGCGCGGCAAGGTAAGTACTTAGACACGGTATTTTTGGGGAGCCAGCGGGCGGGCTGTGGGCCCTAATACTATGGAGGCGGCCCTAATACTATGGAGGGGGCCCTAATACTACAGAGGGGGCCCTAATACTACGGAGGTAGCCCTAATACTACGGAGGGGACCCTAATACTACGGATGGGGACCTAAAACTATGGAAGGGGCCCTAAAACTACAGGTTAGACCCTGAAACTACAGGGGCCCCTAAACTATCGGGGTGGGTTATTCTGACTACAGGGGGCCATAAAACTACAGGAGGGGGCTATTCTGCCTACAGAGGCCCTAAACTACAGGAGGGGGCTATTCTGCCTACAGAGGCCCTAAACTACAGGGGGAGGGCTATTCTAACTAAAGGGGCCCTTAAACTACAGGGGTGCTATTCTTCCTACATGGGGGCCACTATTCTACCTACTGGGGGCCCTAAGCTACCTACACTTGGCCCTAAGCTACCTACGTCTCCCTAAGCTACCTAGCTACCGCCCGAGGGCCCTGTTTTGCCTACATACTGACTGGGGGGCCCTGAATCTACCTGCTTACATACTGGGGGGCCCATAATTACCGGGAGTAATTATTGCCATTATGGATGAGGAGTTTGTACATGGGGAGGGGGCACTTAGTTGGGAAAATGATAAAGTGAGGAGTCTCAGGTGTTTGTGTTGTAAATTCTGCAGGGACGAGTGGTGGACAGAAGAAGTCACCGTAGAGGTCTGGACCGAATAGAGAAGAAAAGGGAAAGCGAACGAATCAGACAACACGTCACCTGTGAGGTTCTAAATGTAAGTAAACTATTTGTAAAGCACCTGTGTACCTGGTATCTACCACTATAGGGTCACTGTATGAAGGAAATATTGGTCTTGGTGTAATGGTTTATATTTAGTAACAGTATGGTGGTATTATTCAGTATTGTTATGTTGGAGATATGTGGTGATGATGTGGCGGTATTATTAGGTTCTTGTATATTGTTGTTTTGTGATATTGGTCTTGGTATACTGGTTTAGTCAATAGCACTATGGTGGTGCTAGTCAGCATATGGTTGTGATAGGTGGCGGTATTATTTAGTATTTGTATATTGTTGCTTGGCAATATTGGTCTTGGTATACTGGTTTGGTCGTCAGTAACATTATAGTGATGGTATTTGCTGGACCTTGTATATGAACTGACCCACAAAATACAGATAGGCTGTACCTTGTATGATCCAGCAAGAACTAATTCCAAAAACAATGGCACAGTTGCATTTTTTTTGTTTTTTTTTGTGACCCCAGAAACAATTTTTTCTTTTTCTGGGGTGGCGATGGTTGTGGGCCGGGAGATGGGGGTGAGGGACAGAGCCAGAGTCAGAGGGTGGGGGGGGGTGAGGGGCAGGAGCCTGAGTGGGGGGGGCAGATGCTCCAGTTGTATGGGGCCCTAAAATTTCTGATGGCGGCCCTGTTCCCAGTCAATGTGCCACTGAAACCGATCTTGAAGAAGAACCTTTTTTTCATCATTAGACTCTAAGTAGACAGTGCTCTTCCTTGATGCTTGCTAAAAGTGGATGAAACTGTGTACACAGCATGAAACTATCACCACAAAGTCTAAGTCACTGAAGTCCAGTAGTAGGACACTATGCAAGGCATGTAGTTACAGTGGGTACAGATGCATAAGTCACACCAGAACCCAGATGCCTGAACAACAGAAGAAGACACCAGTATTATAAATGGCACATGGTACAGTGCCAGTCACATTCCCCTCTTGATAGTGTCAGCTACAGTGTTCCTAAAACAGAGCATATGGCTTCTACTTTCTGTGTCAAATGGCATGGAGAGGTCAAGCAATCTATAGTCAGTCACTTGAACAGGAGAAACAAAGTTGGAGGGGGGAGGGTAATTGTAACTTTTATTGACGATACGAATTCAAACAGTTATCTGTGTATATACTGTACATACTGCCAGTAAAAAAAGGGAAATTAAAAAAGAAGTACGAGGGGCTTTTTTCTATGGTAACGAATGTAACATCACATGAAAGCCTTATGTGTCTAATATATGTTTTCAAAATTTTGTGGTTGTAGCTTATGGCAACAGTGATCTAGGCACATGGGAAAACAAAATGGCGGAGTCTAAGGCGATATTCACAGCAAATGAGAGCAGAAGAGAGATAAAATCCTTGTTTCTGCAAGGAAACCTTCCCTTCATATTCTACAGTTAAGAACTCGCTTGCCAAATTTAAAATGGGCCACTTCAGCACCATTGATGAGGAATGTTCTGGACGACCGAGAGTGGTTGTTGTTTCTGTGATCGTCAATGCTGTGCACAACCTCATACTGGAGAACCGTCGAATTTCAGCTAAAGGAATAGCAGACATCATGGGGATTTCTCGTGAACGTGTTTGTGTCATTATCCATGAACATTTGAACATGAAGAAGCTATCTGCAAAGTGGGTCCCCAAATGTTTGACAACAGATCAGAAAAGCATGCGAGTGAAAACTTCCCGGTCCATTTGTCAGCGTTTCCAGACTGATAAGAACTTCCTGTATCGACTGGTCACTATGGATGAGACCTGGATTTATTTGTATGACCCTGAAAACAAGGAGCAGCCAAAAGAGTAAAGGCACAGTGGTTCTCCTCTTCCAAAGAAGTTTAGGGTGCAAACATCAGGTACTTAGGTGATGGCGTCTGTGTTCTGGGATAAGGAGGGCGTGCTGCTAGTAGACTACCTTCAAAATTGTTCCACCATGAATGCAAGGTTTTACACTGAACTTCTGGACCAATTGAAGGCACCTCTGAAGGCCAAAAGGTGCGGCAAGCTGTCCAAAGGAATCTTGTTCCTGCAAGACAACGCCTCCACTCACACTGCACAAGTGACCACAGCAAAACTGGCGGAGCTAGGCTTCCAGCTGGTTGACCCCCCAACTTATTCACCAGATCTAGCTACCTCTGACTATCATCTGTTTCCAAACCTGAAGAAACACCTCAAGGGTATCAATTTCACACCATTTCTGATGCCATGGCTGCTACGGATGTAGAGAATATGTCTTTGGCACTCTTCAGTTAAGGGCGGGTGCACACCAAAAAATTTTTTGTCAGTCCTTTATATAAAAGGTTGCACACCGACACTGTAGTTTTTAGTTCATAGAAAAAACTTTATTGAGCAATATAGTATTAATCATCCGGCTTCATAAAACATATGGTCAGTATACTTTCATTTTTAATTATAATAAGATTCGTTTATTCTGACGTTTCGGTCCCTAATCGGACCTTTTTCAATTGAATCTTTCACAAGTTTTTTTACATTTCTCATTCAATTATTTGAAAGTTTTTTATACCAGACGCGCGCTGCGTGGTGTAGTTATGAGCCATGCTTGATACATACACCACGCAAGCGCTCTGGTATGAAGACATTTTCAAAGGAATTGAATTTATCAAATTTTTAAAAAAAACTTTAATGATTCAATTGAAGATGGTCATCGCTAGATAACTCTTTGAAGTCCCGGGCTAAACGAATCCCCGATATAATTTTGAAAGATGAAAGGGTTTCTGACCTTTGATGTTTTTTGACCCGATGTTGATACCATTATTGGCCAATTAAGCTGTTGGATCATATGAACTAAACAAATACATGATCTTGAATTTCATATAAATTGCAAGGTATGACTGTTTTGAAAGGCCAACCGAAATCCTTCCCTCTCCAAGGTTTGAAAAGGAATAGGATGTGACTTTGCTGATATGTTGGGAGGGTTTTGGCAAAAAATGTAAAGTTTCCAAACATCTATTTTCTTTTTCCTCATTGTTCCAGATATAATTGTATATGCATCTGTATTGCAAAGTCTTTAGCATACAGGAAACTAGTTCCCTTTTGGTAACAAAAACAACCCCATTTTCAGTCTTTTTAAATTTAATGACAAACTGTAACATTTTCCTTGAGTTTTAATGCGCTCTTTATTTTTCAAAAATTCCCTACACCACATTTCAAGCTTGGGTGAGAACAACCCATCCGAAGATGTAACTGTCTGAGTTTCCATTTAATATGTTTTTCTGTAGAATTACTCAAATTTGATAAAATGGTCTAAGGCAAAATTTATGCAGCACAGTTCTCATAAGTCCCCCACAGCTTTTCTATCCCGTTTGGAGTTTGTAAATATGTGAATGTGCCAGGAACCCAAAATTTATTCTTCTCTTTTTCAAGCCATTTGGTTGATTTGCTGAGTGATGCATTGGAATCATTGTCCTTTGTAATGACTCAAACCCACATTGATGCAGCATAACCACCAATCGAAGGGTACAATAAAACTGATTTGTTTTAACTACTTGATCAACATGTGATAAAACTTCCCAACGTCCCATGTGTCAAAATGCCTCAAAACAACGGAGTCAGCTTACACCATTTCGGTGTTGCACCCCTTAATCATAGCAATGCTAGATTTGGGGGTGCATACAACCCAAAGCTAAGCTGACTCCAGTTTGAGGCATTTTGCAATGGAACGCTTGAAGTTTTTTCACATTTGAATAAAAAAAAAACAATTTAATTGCACTTCGATGGTGGTTATCGCGCATCAACTGTGCTTTTAAGTACCTTTGGGGTTGCGCCCGGGCTCGGCGAATGGCGCTTAATTTAACTCTGAAACGGTCTACGTTGGGGTGAGCTGACCTTTGTTTGCTTTTTTTGACCCTGTTGTATGACCCATTGTTGGCCAAGCTTAAGCTGTTGGATACATTGGTATACACTTCATATTTGATTCTATGATTGCAAGGTCAGGCAGTTGAAAAACAAGCCCAAATCCTTCCCTCTCCACCACTGTGTTTGACAGTAGATAGGAGGTGATTTTGCTGATATGTTGGGTTTGATTTTTTTCCAAAACCAAAAATTGCACTATGGCAAACATTTTCCCCCTTTGGTCTTACTGTGCCAAAATTTTTCCAGAAAATCTTATGATTTTTCATATGCATCTTGTTGCCATGTTCTTTTTAGCTACAAGAGGGTTTCTTCTGGTAACCCTAAGAAACAAGCCATATTTGTTCAGTCTTTTCTAATTCTACATGAACTTAAACATTTAACAAGTTAACTGACTCCTCAAGAGTCTGAGATGTAGCTCTTGAGTTTTTTGCATTTTCCCTGAGCACCACATGGTTTCACCTTGGGGTGATGTTACTGAGACATCCAGTCCTGGAAAGATTGTCAACTGTCTTGAATGTTTTCCACTTGTGAATATGTTTTTTACTGTAGAATGAGGGACTTCAAATTGTTTATAAAATGGTCTCAATGGCTACAAAATTTATAGGCAGCAATAATGGCTTCTATAAGATCACTGCTGATATCTTTCCCCTTTGGCACTATGTAAACATATGTATGAATGCTCCAGACCGAAAAATTGCCAAAAAATCAGCTTTTTTAAAGTGATCATTTGATGATGATCAATTAATCAAGATTAGTATTAGATTAGCAAAACCCTCTTAATTTGTATGGACATACTAAAGATGTATTTAAAGGGATTTTACCATGAGGTAAAAGCCCCTGCACTGGCTGTTTGCAACTAGCTGTGAGACAACCATGCATCAAATATAGCCAACCGTCCACAATCGGCTTTACTCAGAAGCTCCCATAGAAGTGAATGAGGAGGGCGTTCACAAGCACCGCTCTCGTCATTCACATGCATGGTCGTCTCACAGTTAGCTACAAATGGTCAGTGCAGGGGATTTTACCTCATGGTAAAATCCCTTAAAATTTTCACATACTGTTTATACATTTTGGCTTAGTTTTTATTAGTTAAATAATGACATGGTTTAATTTGTCACATTTTGTTGTTCATTTAATTTTAAGATTCTCTAATTTATTTTATCCTAATGCTTAAAACCACAGAATTCATAGAGCGTGTACTTTCTTTTTCTTAAGACTGAATACTATTCACCTACTTTTTACTCATTGCAGACACTCCCATCCATTGAACACCAAATACCTCAATTACCTATCAAATGTGAAGCTCACAGATTATCACTAAGACTAAGTCTTAATATAATGTTTTCATGTCAACTGTCACTATATTACTATACGTTGGACTAAACATACGAATAATACGTATGCTGATACTAGTAAATACACATATTATAGTAAATGGACTGGAAAATGTTGAATTGCAATGCTATCTATGTTAGCAATTACAAGGGGGTTTGTACTGTAGCAGCACCATCTGTGGCTTTTCCAAATAGAAGGCCCTTGCTTAGTTAGCTTTACCCTCTTTGCATATATGGGCGATGTTACCCTCTATGGACACCAAGATAAAGGGAAACCATGGCAAGGCTCTTTTCTTCTAAACTTGATTATAAGGGGATGAAGAAAAGTACCGTATATTCCAAGTAAAATGCATCACAATGGAGTTGTTGTGATAGGGTCCCATTTTGCTTATATTATAGGGCTCCTTCTACCTAACATCTCAACTGCATCCAAACTGTGCAACAATATAAGATCAACTGGAGTTATTGTACTCCACCAGGTTGCTAAGATGCAATATTAGGTTATCATTCCCATCAGACAACTACATATAGTACAATGATCTTAGTCACCTATAATGAAATACATAATTTAATTTCATCATAATACACTAGAAAAATAAACAGTAGCTCTGTGACTGAAAGAATGACAAGCGCTCCCAGGATGGATATTCTGCTGTACAATAGCATGGACTTTACCCTGAAGCTTTCTTACACCCAATTCATGTTCCCATGTTAAGGAAGAGCTGACAGGCATTAGCAAAACTGAAGACAATAAGGGAGAGGTTCTCTACAGGTGTGTGTTTGGCAGCAGGAGGAGTGTTAATCATGTTGCATCAACCTTAAGGAATTTATACACCCAAATCTTCAATTTTATATGATAGAACCTAAAGTTAGTTTGTTTAAGACCTCGGACACTTTGTAGTGTACGTGCTCTCTGTATTGCTAACTCATAGTCTACATACTGGTAATACACATGAATATCTTTTTCTGTGTTAATAGTAACTTATTCTAGAACAAATGCCTTTCTGCACAAAAAAAATGCATCCAAAAACGGGTGAAAAAACGCATCGAAAATGCACCAAAAACACATCAAAAATGCACCAAAAATGCTCCGTGTGAAAGCAGCCTAAAAGTACTGATTGTAATGTCAGTGCTCTTTGTCTGAATAGTATCCTGGTTGTGAGACAGTTGTGATTCAACCCAAGTTATAGTATTGAACCAGTGTCACGCTCAGCTGCCTGGAACCCACCAGGGGAGTTGATTCTTAGAACCCACCAGTGGAGTTAATTCTTGGAGCCTCCCAGTGGAGTTGATTCTCGAGCCCCACCAGTGGAGTTGATTCTCGAGCCCCACCAGTGGAGTTGATTCTCGAGCCCCACCAGTGGAGTTGATTCTCGAGCCCCACCAGGGGAGTTGATTCTCGAGCCCCACCAGTGGAGTTGATTCTCGAGGCCCACCAGTGGAGTGGATTCTTGGGTGCGCCAGTGGAGTTGATTCTTGGGGCTCACTAGTAGAGTTGATTCATGGGGCCCAACAGTGGAGTGGATTCTTGGAGCTCACCCTACAGCTACTGTACATGGCTGCACATACTGCTCATAATTCTTGTACCCTGCCTTTTTTTGTCTGCCTATTTTTCTCTGCCTTTCTCCCAGAAAAGCAGTCCTAAGCCTGCTATTCTCAGTGGCCTACCATGCCTAAGAACCCACCATCTCCAGTGGCCCACCAGCGGTGTCTCCTGCTCACCTGTGGGCCAGTTCGAGCCTGACTGTAACTGAGGACAGAAAGTTGTAACTAATGGAAGGTAAGTTACTGCTCTCCTGGCATTATAACCTATCCTATAAGTTGTCAAAACTGCTATACATACATTTCTATTGCATTCACATTGAACCAAACCATGTGTTATGTGAATTAGTAATTGTTTATTTTTTATATATTTATGTCTACTTGTCTATCAGTTGCTTGCATAATACTCATACAGTCAAATCCATGCATCTAGATTTATCCCGTACCTCCCCCATACTCTGGAACTCACTGCCCTAACCGATCAGCTGCTCCCACATTGGAAACTTTCAAAAGGAACCCAAAAACCCATCTCTTTAGAAAAACTTACAACTTTCAATAACCCTTATTTGGGATCTTTGTAAAAAATTTATATTTATAGTTGCACAGCTTGGGCGACATGTATGAACGGGGCTGCGGCAGATATCTGCCATCTTTTCAGCGCGATATCCAGCATTGTCTTCGGTGCTTTGTAATGCACCCGATATCTGGGGGTGTGCAGGAGGCGGGGTGCACTAGAACCGTAGCGAAGCTATAGATGTATAGCTTCCCTACGGCATCTCTGGGCGCATTACAGTCGGAACAGGTAGACCACTTTCAAAGTGGTTTACCTGAGCCAGATATGTCGCCTGAGCGCTGGAATGGCCTGATTTATGACCCGCTGTAGACCGGGTTCATAAATCAGGCGCATTCTATGCCTTTTATAATCGCATGAAATTTAGCGTGTGAACGCCAAATTTCATGCATGTCGCCCCTTATCTTTAAGCCTGTCAATCATCTAAGTAGTAAAAACTGAGGCTGTAAATAACACCCTAAAACCCATGACTCTTACCAATCCAACTACAGTGCTCCCTCAAGTTACAGTATCCTCAGGAAACAATATTTTCGCTACATTTTTCAGTTTTGCAGTTTTTGATGCCTTTGGGGTAAGATCTATGCAGAATCAAAAGATGAAAGCACTTTACATTTTGGGAAATACAGTTGTCCCTCAAGTTACAGTGGCCTCAGGATACAATATTTCCCCATAAAATGGTCTTTTCTGAGACATTGTAACTTTAAACCACACTCCCCATATAGTGTCCCAGACACTGCTAATCTACGGCATTGATGGAAGATCCAACCAATCATGGACATTTTACTTGTAAAACCCCTGTATTAGTGAGATGCAGGCAGTGATTGGAGGTCTAGTAAAGCCTCTGTACAGTACAATATATAAACACAATTGGTACAGCTTCTTACCCTTGGTTGGTTCCGCACGATTAAGGCGTCACGAAACGCATATTCCTTTGTATGAAATAAAAAAGATGCTTTTAGTACAATAGTACAGGAAGTCCCCGACTTACACCATTCCGACTTACATCTGTCCCCTAGTTACAAACGGAGGCTTATGGGGCATGCTGGCACTTGTAGTTCCATGTTCCACAGCAGAGAGTAGCTGTGAAATGACCGGTTCCAGCATGCCACAGCAGCACAATTAGGTGAAATCTTCTTAACAGGGGCACAGACAGCAAAGCAAATGTAAAAACCCTTCCCTGCACTATCCAAAACTTTAAAAAACGTTCATGCTGGAGCTGCATTTAATAAATATACCTGCTCCAACTTACATACAAATTCAATTTAAGAACAAACCTATAGTCCCTATCCCATTCATAACTCGGGGACTACCTGTACTGTCTTGCGCAGCCTTATTGGGTCGGAACCAGCCAAGAGTAAGAAGCTATACTGATTGTGCATAAATACTAGGGGACAGCTCCTCTCCAATCCCAGGAGGAGAAGGATTCTTCACCGACACCCTGCAGTGGATACTGGTTTGTTACAACAGTTACAGAAAAATTGTTGTACTGCGCCTCAAAGTTATGTGCCTGGATTTTGCACAACACTAAGAGGTGAGTAGTATATATTACCAATATATACTATTGTATCTGTCTATACAGTATAATACTAGGGAGCGCTCTCTCCACTCTTTCTCTTTGTTTTTATTTTTCTACAGTACAGTGCAGTGCGGTACTACATGTCCTGTACTGCTCTTACATATATTAGTGAGGTACATGCCCTAATTGGTTTAGTAGCACCTCTCTAAAGTACAGTGCAGTACTACATGTCTACCACCCTGCCCGCTCTCTCCGCTCAGCTGCGGACATCAAACTACAGACCACAATCATCCGAACCTCACATGCCTGTCTTCAAGATTTTGCACGTGCTGCACACGTTCTCTGGAACATGCTATCACGTACCATCAGGCACAATCCCAGCCTTCGCAGTTTTAAGAGTGTCCTGAAAATACATCTTCTTAGGCAGGCCAACCAAAACCACTAATTGCTAGCCCCCGCCTTCTATCACACACATTTGTCACTCCCTACACTAGGGCAATCACAGGCACTTATCTGTATATAGATGTACAGTTATGGTGGCAGGTTCACCCAATTTTTATGTAAACCACCCCATATTTATTAAACAAGGCCGGACCATTGTAAATTCAGCACTTCTCCCCCGTTGTTTCCCCCAAGCACCCTCATAGATTGTAAGCTCTCGCGAGCAGGGCCCTCACACCTTGTGTCTCATCTGTAAGTAGCTTTCACTGTGTAATGTATGTCTTTTGTCTGTAATTATACCCTCTACATTGTAAAGTGCTGCGGAATATGTTGGTGCTATATAAATAAAGATTATTATTATTATTATTATTACATGTATTAGTTAGGTGAATACAGTGATTGGTGGTCTATTAGCGCCTCTCTACAGTACAGTGCGTACTACATGTCCTGTACTGCTCTTACATGGTTTAGTGCAGTGCATGCAGTGGTTGGTGGTCTAGTAGCACCTCTCTACAGTACAGTGCAGTATTAAATTTCCTGTACTGTTCTTACATGTATTAGTGAGTTACATGCAGTGATTGGCGATCTAGTAGCGCCTCTCTACAGTACAGTGCGGTACTACATGCCGTGTACTGCTCTTTCATGTATTAGTGAGGTGCATGCAGTGATTGGTGGTCTAGTAGCTCCTCTCTACAGCACAGCGGGGTATTACATGTCCTGTACTGCTCTTACAGTTGCCCGGATGTTTAGCTCCTTTGAGCACCAGGTAAGGGACACATTTTCTTTTTCATACATTGTGTATAAAGTACATGTCCTGTGTGCAACAGTGATTTCCAGCTTCCAGCAGCTCTTTCCAATGTTATAGGTAGGGATTTATTTTATCTGTATCATTATCTTCTTCAATTTATTTAATCTC
The DNA here is from genome assembly GCA_025379985.1 of Phyllomedusa bahiana. Lineage (NCBI taxonomy): Eukaryota > Metazoa > Chordata > Amphibia > Anura > Hylidae > Phyllomedusa > Phyllomedusa bahiana. The sequence goes on from JAODAL010003317.1 coordinate 56,129, forward strand.
CATCTTGCATTACATTGGTGACATTTTGGGCATTGGAACCAATTACCAGTTTTCCATAGAGTTATGGTCTCAACATACAAGACTCATCCCAGAGACAATGAATATTGTATGTTGAGGGACCACTGTAGGCAATGGACTTTACAGTGAACATCACAGAACCTTGCACAATAGTGGATATACTGAATATTAAAGCAACCAAATGAAAGTTTCCTGTATGATCTTGCATTGCTGATACAAGCACCAGGGTATACTAAGTTGGCAGAGATGCCAATTGTTTTAGCAAAGAGGAATTGATTGAATCTAATGGGAGACAGAGTCATCTTTATCAGTCTCATTTTAATGCCATAGGGTATGTGAGATCACAGGGACAGAGGAGTGTGTAGTTTACTGTGTTCTCCTGCACCATGGATGGTCCATGACTCAACACGTGTAAAAAGTGTTTGTGTAGTCTTTTTATTAAATCAGCAAATCAGTTACTTCCTGCTGTCAGCTATTTTACACCAAATATTTCAATCACCACTAATTGCGACATAGTAAAAATGATTGTCATTTATGAATGTACTCAGAGCCATAATATATGCAGCAATTTGTCAGTACAGATGTTTCCATGCAGAATAATATCTGTATAATGAATGCTTATGGAGATTTGCATAGCTTGTAATGCAATATGTAATCTATGTCTGGACCCCATACCGAGAAATGATCAGGGCAGCAGAACTATCTATCATGTCCATCAACCTCTGTCATGTATCGTATCTGTATATTCAGAACCGTCTTTATAGCATTATGTTCCCCCGGGGATAGCAGTGCAGTGGGCCCTGCCCAAATACATATCATTGAATTAGGCCATACCTCTAGCCACGGCACACATGACACCACATGAAGTCATACTTTTAACCACCCCCAAACACACCTATATCATCACGCCACCTACATCGGGACACCCTGCTTACACCTTTAGGCAGCCTTCAGTCTACAAGACTAAATGACGAAGCAGGGAGTCAATGGCTTCCTGATCCACCATGGTTTTTAACTGTTTGTACATCACACAAACAGTTAAACAAGCAGCCCCAACCGAGAGATCCAGAGCATGTTCTCTGGATTCCTGGGACATACATTTAACACCTAGGGCCACTAGGCTTGTGGGGCACCCGGGCAACTGTCTAGTGTGTCCAATGGATAAGATGGCCCTGGATGGATCAGTGATCTACTGATTTCTAAATTATGGAGAATACTATGATCTTTCTGAAGCCTTCTGGTACATATCATATACTTAGTGAGTCCATGGAAGAAGGAAAGCCAACTACTTATAGGGGCTTCTGCATTTATACATATGTGAAATGATGGGCAGTGAACTTGAAACCAAATTTGCCCATCATTGCCTATTAAATAATGCAAATTTATTTTAGAAATTACTCTAAATAGAAAATAGCTTCACCGGCGTAGCTAAAGGGGATGAATAGATAACTGTTGCACTTGGGCCTTAGTGTCGAAGGAGGCTTAAGCCTTAAAGGCCTCTTTGCCACACAAGAAGACTCTAGTACAGTATTATGAATGGCACATGGTTGATGGAGGGCCCTGTCAAACACTTTGCAGTTGGGTTCAGAAGATAAGTTACGCCTCTGGATGGAGGCCCAGAGATGAATTTAGGCCTATTATTTGCCTGATAACAGTACCATAACTATGATACTACTGTATCTGCCCCACTGCTACCAGTCTGTGACTATTCTGAGGACCATGACTGGGTCCTGCGGAAAGGACTACAAAAAGATAAACCCTGCTTTAGTACCTGTAACCTTCTTCCTACTTATTTTTTAACCAGTAAATAATGAGATGGAGACTAAATTTTCTTTGATGGGTGGGGAAGGCCACTGTTTTCTTAATCTTACTTTAAGCTTACACCATAACACCCTGTGACATCGGAGTTTAACATCACATCCGGAGAGTTGGAGTATGAGACACCTATCGGACATTGACCAGACCGCTGGTTGTGACTTAAGAAAAAAACATGACTTTTGTAACCAGACCAACCAAACAAAACGGGAGGGTTGGTGGGAAACAGTGAGCTCCAGAGGTATGAAAAGGGGCCATGCCCTTAATTACCCCCAATATCACACCAAACCCTAATCTCCCGATCAGAATTAAGCAGGAGGAAAGGGCATAAGACATTTACCCTAAGCATACCTGAATGAACCTTTACAGTCATTAGTAGACCCCCCAATTACAGTATGGTCCCTGCTAGTCCATACCTTCTTGTGGGGTTAAAACCGAAGACCATGGGATCCCATAGAATCCAGGCTTGTAACTGTAAAAGGACTTTCTATCTATAAACTGTGGTTGTAAGGTATTGTCCCTATCAATCAGTCCAGCAAGTTTGCTCAAAGCTGGATTGGGATTGTGCTGACAGCAGAGAAGGTGAAATGCTTGTTAAGGAGACAACCCCATAGTTATGCACTCTCATTTTGGCTAAGCACACAACTGCTTTAAGTGGGGGATAAGAATAAGCCTCTGTCAGACAACTGTTTTCTCCTATGGCAACAAAGGCTTGGGCATAAGGAAATCCAGCTTGCATGATACTTCTTTCCCCCAACATCTGCCATTGGAGGAGAGTCAGGAGACCACATATGGTAGCTGGCTAAAATCAATGGGTTCAGTCATCTTTCATCTAATGTGTATGGCAAACTCTAGTTAATATCTTAGTCAAAATTGGAAAGTCTACTTAACTTAGAGTACAATTAATGGTTTTTAACTCTACATGACATAAACCATGAGTAAATGCAGATCATTCAATATGACACTATTCTACCACTATGTTTTCTCTAATTTAGGCTAAGATCATGCTGTCGAAGGCTCTCTTCAGAACCCCAATATATAGATGAGCCCAAATATATATCAATGGGGTCTATGGTATAACGTATCTAGCATAGAAATCATGACACGTATGTAAACAGAGCATTAAAGCACAAGTGTCCACTTACTCCAGTACTCAGATTCAAAAATAGATGGTGGCCTAAGGTCTTCACATTTAGCTTTAGACCTCATGCACAAAGTCAGCTGTGTGTACAAAGCCTGAATAGTGGCAAACAGAGTCCATGTGGTTAAGTAATATGGGTTCAATGCTGTAGTGCATTCAGAGTTAGCTGTCATGCCCTTGTTCCACATAAGAAAACAGCAGTCTTATAGATGACACATGGTAGGTAGAGATTTTGCTTTGTGGTCCAGGAGCTTACACACCTATACACAGCTGTAGACCATCTGTATGCCTTCAATAGGTATTGTACTTGCCTCTCCTCTACAAAACTATCTTTCTAGAGGAGAGTACCTCTATAATAAAGGCATGCATTGGAACATACCATAATTATAATTGGAGACATATGGAAGTATTTGGAGGTATGATAGGGGACCACAGTGATTGAGTCGTTATTTTTGTCTTCATATCAATACCTTAAGGGCAACATGTCCCAACTCGCCAACGCCAGTTTTTTTGGTCTATTTTGTGCCAAAAACACTTTGTAATGCACCTAAATATGGTGCACTATGCGCTCCCATCGCGCAATGCGCCTATTGAAGTGCATTACATATGTTATACGCCTCCGTCGGGCATATACTACCAATGATTTGCTATGTGCCGCGAGTTGCGCAATGCGCCTTTTTTGATGCGATGCGCCTTTTTCGGTGCAATGCGGCTTTTTAGGCTCATTAAGGTATACCTGACGCCGGTTTTTAGAAAGTATCGGACTTTCAGGCGCACTTTACACTGACTTAATGCGCCTAAGACTGGATTGGATATGTAATTTTTCGGACATGTCACCCTTAATGTATAAGTGTGGTGAGAAGGTGAACTTTGCTGTCAGTGTCACAACATATAATTTGTGTGCTATCAGCAAATTCAATAATATAATCCAGTTTCTTCATAGAATTAGTCATTCTGAGCTGTAGATAGGGAGTGTCCAATACTAGTAGCCAAAAATGACACCTTATTTATGACATGAAGAAGGTGTAACCAATCCATTGTTTAACCACATCTCCAAATCCAGTTTAGGAGCTGAGAGCGGTTATGTAAAGAGACTGAAGAGTGATTGTGACAGTATATAAGCTTGTAAATTTTCTGCACATAATCCTAGATATGAAGTTTAGTATATAGCAAATGTAATGTAGAGGGAAGCAATACAAACTATAAATGGGAAGGCAGATATACCATAATAGACCTATGCGGGAGAGGACACGCTATGGGTGCAACCTGTGCGGGTGCCCAAGGGCCCAGTGGTTAAGGGGCCTGTCACTTTAATAGCCCAGTTTTGTTGTTATAGACAAGGCTAATTGCCCTAAAGTTCACATGGTTCTTACTGTCGGTATTTATATAGGGAGGGATAGAGCTCAGCTGAGACAGGTATATATGGGTACGCGATACTGGTATCTGCCAGCTGTAGGCAGTGTTAGGGACCATGCTGTATGAAAGTCCATAGGCTCAGACTGAGGCAGCTTATAGTGGCAGCTGTAGCAGTATAGCTGACTTGCCAGCATGTAGTGCATATAGGGCAACAGTCTCCTACTAGTACTAGGCCACTGAGACTGTTCTATAGGGTCATCTTCTGTAATACGGCATATACTTGGGCCAACCTGAGGAGGTTATTTCAAGTCCAGCTGACCTACTACATCTATCAGGCCTAATGTGTAGGCAAGTATGGAGGGCACTGAGGCAGGTATATCAATCCAGTATAAACTATATGTGCAATATTGCACGGGGGGGGGGGGGGGGGGGGGGGGGGGGGGGGGGGGGGTGGGGGAGGCCCGGGGCGGGGGGGGGGGGGGGGGGGGGGGGGGGGGGGGGGGGGGGGGGCGGGGGGGGGGGGGGGGGGGGGGGTTTTTCTTTTTTTTTTTTTTTTTTTTTTTTTTTTTTTTTTTTTTTTTTTTTTTTTTTTTTTTTTTTTTTTTTTTTTTTTTTTTTTTTTTTTTTTTTTTTTTTTTTTTTTTTTTTTTTTTTTTTTTTTTTTTTTTTTTTTTTCTGGAAAGGGGGGAGGGGAAAGGGCGAAAAATAAAAAATAAAACAATATGATGTTAAACTATTCACCTTTTCATGTGGTACATCAGCTTCACAACACACGTTTAATCAGACTATAGTATCAACTGCCAGTCACTTTCACTGTAAACCTTTGCACCAAGGAGGATGTTCAGGTATTAAACAGAAATAGTAGCATAGACTAGATCTAAGAAGTATATGGGCTATATACTATAAGAATAAATTAATTAGACACATTATTGTGGGTATAGAACTCTGGTGTCCATTTATTTAACCAATGTTTTAAAGTATTTAAAAATGTTAGTTAAATGACAACGTTAAAACAACGCATTTCGCTTGCTTATCCTAGCATGCTTTAGCATACCTACTAGAATAAGCAAGCAAAACGCGTTGCTTTAACTTTGTCATTTTACTAACATTTTTAAATAATTTTAAACATTGGTTAAATAGATGGACACCAGAGTTTTATACTCACAATAGTGTGTCTTATTAATTTATTCCTTATGGTATATAGTGTTTATAACCTGTATACTTCATATATCTAGTCTATGCTGTTATCTCTGATTCCTAAACATAGAGAATGCTGTGATCTTTATGCAGTTTGATCGTTTGCTCAGACATCAGTGATCTCATATATGGCCAACATCAGGTCCTATTTCTTGATCTTATTTAAATACAATTAAATGAGAAGACCACTCAAAATTGCAGTAAAAATGGTCTTCTAGAGGGGAATGGCTATATGATAAAAGGAGGCAAATAGATAAAGGGTATAGAGCTGAATTCAGAACATTCATAAAAGCATTCTGTTAGAGTGCTGTTGATTATATTAACTATGCTGACAACTTAAAAAATCTGATCCAGCCCATAAGAGAAATAAAAATAAAAACAATCCACTTTAATAGAAACTTCATATGAATAAGATCTGTGTAGCTTGAAACGCACAAGTTCATAACAGTCTATGGTGAACTACATTGTTTTTTCATACTGTTTTTATGAAGCTTCTAATAAAGAGGGTTATTTTTATATTTTTCTTATTTGCTGGATCAGATTTTTTAGTCTGAAACCTTGAACTAAGCTTTGTCGAGGCGGGATCCGTGCAAGAATACATCTAGTCAACATTGGGAGCTGGCTTATTTTCTCTTACGTGGCATTACCTATAGTGACTTTGGATCAAAATATCTTTCAACGTGCACCCAGTTTCTGCAATTTAACAGTGCCGAATATACTGAATGTAGTGTCTTGAATTCAGAACCCAACACTACTTAGTGCAGGGCCTGGAGGAGGGTGCGTGATGCAGGGATTTTCTCTTTGGTGTTCTTGCACCACCCCACCCATCATTTGTCATAACACTGTAACTATTTTGCCCGAAGTGTTCCACTAATTCTTAAAAATCCACTTTGATAGAGGTATCCTAAGCATGATATGAGATGTTAAGCTAAACCCATGATGGAGATTTGGTGGGATGTCAAGATGGTCCTGACTTTTCTGTTGTTGTTGGCATATGAAAATTTTATCCAATCTATTCCCCAAGCCACCAATGTGTCTGCATAAGAGTATGTTAACACAACAGATTTTAATGAGGAATTTCACATCAAATACCTCATTAAAATCCTTGTGTAATCCAAGAGCCATTCGTTTGAATGACCAGTCTGTCCCATATGTCAAATAAAAAACTGCGGCACCGATGTTCCAGACCATGGACTTCAAATCCATTGTGCAGAAAAAAAAGAATGGACATATTGATTATTTCGAGTGGATTCTTATCGGATCCCACTCTAGCAGGACTGACACATGTTAGCCCCATTGATATGGGGTCAAGTCGCATCTGAATCAGAGAAAAATAATGCTTCTGCAAAGCAAAACTCCTCAACAGAAGAAAACAGGTTGGATTTTTCCAATTGAAAAAGTATGATGTGTGAACATACCCTAATATTTCATTTCAGAGGTGGTTTTTAGAAGAAAACTCTTTGTTGATAAAGAAGCTGGCACGGCGATCAGATGATTCCATGGGTCCAGTTTCTGTAACTCCAGCCATCAGCTGAAAATTGTGGTCATCCGCACATTCCCCTGCGATGGAGGAGAAATATAGCATTACATTCTGGCCGCTCCAAAGTAATGCATGAACACGCCGGGTCTTCCAGATCAGGAGTTGCTCCTATGAAGCGGCTCTCCATTCCGGTAAACAGAAAAGAATCCCGCCAGCGGTTTCCCTCAATGACATCCATAAGCCCCTAAGGCTGAGTTCACACGACGTATTGTAGCACATATCTGTGCCCGATGCAATGTGGCTGCTGTTGAAAGTACATGCTGGCAACCTGGCTATTTGCTGGCCAACGGTACCTTCAATCATGCTACAGCCCAGCCTCCTATTCAATTCACTATTTCCGACATGTCACTTCTTTTTACGGCCACGTACTGTGCACCGGGGAATACGCTGGTTTAACATAGCACTCAATGAGTGCTATGATTTTACGGTATTTGCAGGGCGTACTTTGTGGCGTATTGCAGCACAATTCCATCCTGAAGTACACCTCACAAATACATTGTGTGAACACAGCCTATCAAGGGTAGTTATGGCTAGACAACTCCTTTATTGATACATCCTTTGTCTGTGACCAGCTGAGTGTTCAGGAATAGAAGAACATAGATGACATTCAGTTCTTAACACATTTCCTGAAAGATCATTTTTGTGTTTAATTTGTGTATTAATGTAATGTCAATCCAACATATTGGTGCCATTGATGGTGTATTGTGCAGATATATCAAGAGATATGTGGATAAATGTCACCCCATTATTTGCCTCTTGGATTGAAGGTGTTTTTGTTTTTCAAAAATTTCCTTCCATAACCCATACTTACCTCTCCCATCTTCCAGCGCTGTCAGAGCTCCAATGTCTCTCACTGATGATGTCACGTTCATGGATCAAATGTAGCTGCAGCCAATCACTGACCTCTGTGGTCACATGATGTACATGCAGCCAATCACTGAACTCTGTGGTCACATGATGCACATGCAGCCAATCACTGGCCTCTGTGGTCACATGATGTACATGCAGCCAATCACTGACCTCTGTGTTCACATGATGTACATGCAGCCAATCACTGGCCTCTGTGGTCACATGATGTACATGCAGCCAATCACTGACCTCTGTGTTCACATGATGTACATGCAGCCAATCACTGGCCTCTGTGGTCACATGATGTACATGCAGCCAATCACTGACCTCTGTGGTCACATGCTGAACCTGTAGGTTGGCTGCTGCATCATGTGATCCATGAACGTGACATCATCAGTGAGAGACCCAGGGGGCACACTGGAGCTCTGAGAGGTAATTGTTGACTCATTTTCTATTTTATACCAGTGGGAGGTATGGGGAAAGGTTTTTATAAGTTTTGGGAAAACCCCTTTTAAACCCCTGCCGGGATATAACAAACCATATAGAAAAGGGGCAAAGCTGCTGCAAATTTAATGATGATGTGCGGGGGCTTTGGAGGGGGGGTTTTCCAGGGTAGTTAGATGCATTAAGTGAAGACAATAGGTAAATTTCACCTTCCCATTTCCTTCTTATGCTGGGCATGATGGAATGGGCCCCAGTTCAAGTATTGCTATACAGGCTTCCATTCAGTAGTAAAGTGAATATAGCAATCCTGCTAACAATATCATACAGATTATCAATTTTAGTCCTATAATTGGGAGTGCAGTTAATGTGCTTCAGGGAAACAAACTCTGGATTAACTTTGAGGGTGGAGGGAGCGAATGATAACCCGGTCATACTTGCTTTGGATTGTTGCATGAAAGATTTCATTGTGGCGGGATATGTTCAACCTGTTCCATCACGATGCTAAAAGCCCCAGAGGTGCATTATTATTATTAGACAAAACAGCTTCACCACATTGTGACAAATACGAACATGACAGCTATTCCCTCCATGGGATAACTTTTGTCCTCAGAGACACTGAGAGATTGTGGGCTCTTCAGGAGAACACTGGATTTCTGATGTCCATTGTTAATGCTTCTGGTCATCTCGTTTCTGATTATATCTTATGCACCTTGTATTTTCATTATAATCCATTTCTTTCTGAACATTTTTGATAGGTCCTCAATTTATTTTTATATCATTCACCGTACTGACCAATTATTGCCTAATATTGTATAGTTCCTTTTCGTGCGTCCCAAACAGATCTGACTCATCTAAGTTTGGGCTTAACTAGACCTCTGAAGGTGTCCTTAGGAGATTTTTAAGTCCTATAAATTGTGAGGTCTTCATGGATCATACTTATTTTCCACCACATCCCAATCAGATTGAGGTTTTGGAAATTTGGTCAAGGTCAAGTCAACACCTTGAACACTTTGTCATGTTCCTCAGGCTATCACTAAACAATTTTCCAGCCATTATGGAAATTCTACTGGCATGAAAGGTAGACTTGGTTTGTACATTGTACAGGTAGGTGGTATGTATTACATAAACGTCAACATAAAGCCAGGACACAGGGTTTCGCAGCAGAACATTGCCCAGAGCAGTAAAAAAGTGAACAAATCAGACAATACCATTTAGTGGCTAAATGAGTATATTTGAATGTAAGCTTTCAAAAGTTCTAGTGCGCTTCTACGGCCATGATGTTATTGAAGAAACTGGAAAACTACAGACTTTTATACACACTAGACAGTGTCCTTCAAATCATTTGTAAAACTTAAAAAAAAGAATACATTTTCCTGTAGGTCTTCCAATGTGGTGCATCTGATTATGTGTGTGCAATGCCCCACCACAGAGGAAAACGGGTTGAGACGCATAAACTAGCACCGATTCACTATTACTAACAGCAGGACAGATCTCCCGGGGGCTACACATTTCTCCAAAGGGAAACACTCAGTTGCAGATTTGCAGGTTGTGGACTTAATGGGACATTTTAGGATGTAAAGGGAGAGGATGCAATGGGAATGGAAGTTAATGCAAAAATTTCAGACTTTGGAGTATGGCCTCAGTATACATGCTAGCTTCATGTCGCCTTATGTCTGATCTAGTATGTCTATGGAGTCCGCACATTAGCTCCCTGGCAGTGAACTGATGAAAACAAGAGCTAGTTCCCCTCTTGTTACAACTCAAAAGTTTGCAATTGGTTTATTTTCTGACCTGTGATTTTTTTAATTTCTTCAATAACAAAATGTCTGAGGAAGAGAGCTAATACTCTTGAAAGCTCACCATCAAATATACCCAGTTAGCCTCCAAAAGGAATCGCCTGATTTCTTCACTCTTCTACTGCATTTTATGGCTAACACGGTACAATATTATGTTACTATTGTTCAAAGCATCGCACTACATCTGCCAGCTTGTCCTCTTCACATAGTGCACCCTGGGGCCATTTCTTCTCTAAGTCAATGACGCACATTAATGAATAACACCATTAAAAAGTACATCATGTTCTGCAAATTAAAAGCCCTCACATGTCTATGTAGATGCAAATATCAAAAGTTAGATTTAAAAGGCAAAGAGGAAAAAACCAAGAGTCATATTATTATGACTGTCAGGAACGGATTAAAGCAGCCAACTCGAGAATGAGCAATTGGAAAGGTTACTTAGACCTGATCGGACTAATGTGTTTGACTTCTATAGAGATGGATAAAAATAATCAAATGTTATCATATATTGGTAATGTCAAAACTCACCCTAAAGTGTCAATTCAATTTGGGCTTTAACTTCCATTATTAAATTAGGATCAAAGAAAACCTATAGCAAAATACTCCCACAACACAAATAAAAATAAAACAACAAAAAAAAAAAACACCTTAAAAATACCTTTTAATAAACCAATAAAAAATTCCCAAATACAAACCTATAAGAACAGTAAGCGGGACACCCATATGGGGTAAGGACAGTAACCCTACACTGTCCCCTGGATACACCCCTAATTACCTAACACAATCGGAGAACCCCGCCCCAATAAGGGCGACCCCAATACTAACTCCTAGCTGTACCCTACACAAATACCGCCTCTCGGCGGAGAATACAAAAAATTTAGGGATAGACAGTAAAAGGAGCCCACGATAAGTGGTACCAAAAGGACAGATATATAAAAAACGCCAATTTCAAATATAAATCAAGAGCACTAGCAGGAAACAAAAAAATGGGAACAGTTGTCCTAGCAGAAAATGTTCATATCTTTAATACCCTACAAAGATAGATAAACAGTCAATAAAAAGAGAAGGGTTATATAAGTGTTAGTACTTATCTGTACCAATTGACCCAAAACTGGTGAAATTTTATCAAAAGGATGACAAGAGACAGGCGCAGTTATATTGAAAGCGCCACTCACAACCCCAAACGCGTTTCGTCCCATTCCAGGGACTCCTCAGTGGGTCAGAAAAAACATATCCATCTATAGCCAAGATTCCAGCGGATGTGTCCTATGCAAGGGAGTTGGTGTATCTCCCTCCAGTGGGGACTCTCATACCTGTGTCAGTATCCAATGTCCCACCGATTGTGTTAGGTAACTTAGGGTGTGTAGTCAGGGGACAGTGTAGGGTTACTGTCCCTTTCCCCATATGGGTTTTCCCACTACTGTTCTTATAGGTTTGTATTGGGAATTTTTATTGGTATTATTAAAAGGTATGTTTTAAAGGAGTAGTTTTTTCTTGTCGGTATCAAAGAAACCTAGCACCAGATTTTCGGAGAGTAAACCATTGCCATGATGTTACAGTGCTATAGTGCTTGGTAATACTCATCACTGTGTCTAGTGCTGAACATTATTTTATTTAAATTGGGCGTTTCACTGGACTGTATAAAAAGAAGTAATAGAACAGTGTCCTGGCTGCTAGCATGCCCAATTCTACCCCAACTCATATTGGTGACAATGGTCATGCTAATAACAAGGGCTCTGTGACTCTTCACCACACTAGGACCACCCAGATAACTCCTGGGGAGTAGTTTACATTTATCATAGGTTCTTTTATAACCTTTTTGTCCAGAATAGTGAAACAAATGATATTGATGAAGCCATGTTTATCCAACACTATGACACCATGGCATTGGTCAACTGTCCAGAAATCTAGTGGCAGATTCCCTTTGACCATGACACCTGATATCCCACTATAAGAACAAGACAATGGAAAGTAAAACTACAATAAGATTCATTGAGTCACTAGATGTTAAGCCCTTTCTGACAGCTGGTCATAATTTTTTGGTTCTTCATTTCTTTCCCTTCCTCTCTTTCCAAGAGGCATAATAACTTTATTTTTTGCATCTACATCATCATATAAGGGCTTTTTGTTTGTGGGACAAGATGTAATTTTTAATGGTGACAATAACCGCACCATAGAATGGACTGGGAAACTAAAAAAAAGAAATTGAGGTGAAATGTGAAAAAATGTACTTGCATTATGTTTACAGGGGGTTTGTTTTTATATTGTTCAATCTTCCATATAATTTGATGTGTTACCCTTTTCTGCAGGTGATACATCCCCCAATACCAAATATGTAGGGTTTGTTATGTTTTAGTACTTTAAAAAAACCTAAAAAACAAACATTCTCTGTTTCCTAAGGCACGATTTTCTGCACCAGTTTAAATTTTTTTTTTCACAATGGACCTGATGAGCTCCCGGTTTTTGCTGTTTAAAACCCGGGGGAGGCCAAGGTTCTAGGCCTTAAGTTTACCAGGGGCCCGGCGTTATGGTTTACTAGGCCGCCGATGATGTCACACAAATGCGCCCCCTTTTCCCCCCCCTTTCCCCTAAAACCAGCGGGGAGCTCGTCACGTCCAGGAGGGGAGAAAGGATTTTATTTTTTTTTTTTTTAAAAAATTTTAAAAAAAAGGGGGCCCCGGTTTTATAATAAAAAGGGGCCCTTTTTACCCTCTAAAGGGGCCCCCGATTTCCATCTAAAGGGGGCCCTGACTACCATCTTTAAAAGGGGGCCCTTTACTAAACCCTCTAAAGGGGCCGACTACCCAAATAAAGGGGGCCCCCCACTACCCTAAAAAAGGGGCCCTGACTGCCATCCTTTAAACGGGCCCTGGCTACTTTTTAAAAAGGGGCCCCGACTACCATCTAAAGGGGGCCCGACTTAACCCTTAAAGGAGGGGGCCCGACTACCATCAAAAAGGGGGCCCCGACTACCTTCTAAGGGGGGGACTAATACCCTCTAAGGGGGCCCCCCTACCTTTAAAGAGGGCCCCGGGTACCCCTAAAGGGGGCCCCTTTACTATTGCCTACCATCTAAAGGGGGCCCATTCCTTCCATCTAAAGGAGGGGCCCTATTCCCTTTCCCCACCCCTGTAAAAGGGGGGGCCCCCAGGGGGGCGCTAGGGAGATTCATTCGGGGGAAAAGGGCCCCGGGAAAGAAATTTGCCTGGGGACCCGGTCCCCCGGCGGCTCCACCGCTGCCGGGGCCCTGGAGCGCTCCGGTGCGGGGGGCGCCCGCCAAATCTGATGCACCCCGGGCCCTTTACAGCGGCCGCGCAGTCAGGTCGGGGGGAGCAGGGCATCGTTTTCCCCCCCCTGTCTTCCCCCCCCTGTTAAATACGCGCTTGCAAACGCTTTTTACATTAAAACGTCTCGGCGTGCAGGGGGCGTGCCCCGCCCCTTTCATCACCCCCCGCACCTTTGGGATCCCCTGAGCCAGCAGCCTTTCCCGGCCGAGGAAATTTCCCCGGGGGCCCCGAAAACGGCGTAAACAAACGGATGACATCACCGCTTACACCTTCAAAACGCCAAAACTTGGGGCATGCGGAAACCCGGGCCCCATTAGGGAATAGGTTTAAATTTTTTTTATTTTTATTAGCCACAGGGGGGTATTAAAAACCCGTTGGGGGGGGATGTTTGGTTTAAAGGGGGGATTTTTTAAAGGGTACAGGGGGCATGTGGGGGTCCAGGGGGGATATTAATGGCTTTCAGGGGGTATTAAGGTACAAAAGGGGGGGCCCCGTGTGGCCCAAGGGGGGGGAATGTGTGGGAAAAAAGGGGGGGGGTGTGGGGTACAGGGGGCATATTAATGGTTTCAAGGGGGGGATATTAAGGCTACAGGGTGGCATTGGGGGGCCCCAGGGGGGGATAAATTTAAAGGGAGGGGAGCATATTTAAAGGGGTACAGGGGGGGTATTAATGGCTAAAAGGGGGGGAAAGTTTTTGGCTACAGGGGGGAAAAGTGTGGTACAGGGGGTTTTGGTGGTACAGAGGGGCCCCGTGTGGCTAAAAGAGGGGAAAGTTGGGTACAGGGGGGGATTGTGGTACAGAGGGATGGGGTGGCTACAGGGGGGGCATTTTTTTGGGTAAAAGAGGAATTTTGTGGCTTTCAGGGGGGCATTTGGGTACAGGGGGGGGAAAAATTTGGGTACAGGGGGGCATGGGGTGGCCCACAGAGGGGCAAAGTGTGGCACAGGGGGGTTTGTGGGTACAGGGGGGCATGTGTGGCTAAGAGGGGGGTTTTCGGGGTACAGGGGGCCCTTTTTGGCTTTCAGGGGGGGATGTGTGGGTTTCAGAAGGGGGATGTGTGGCTTTAAAAGGGGGAAAGTTCTACAGGTGGCCTTGTGGCTACAGAGGGCAAAGTGGGGGCACAGGGGGCATGTGTGGCCCACAGAGGGGCATGTGTGGGACAGAAAAAGGGATGTGTGGTCAGGGGGGATGTGTGGCAAAAAGGAGATAAAGGGCTAAGGGGGGGATATGTGGAAGGGGGGATATGTGGGTACAAGGAGCATAGGGGGCCCAAGGGGGCATAAATTTGGGTTTAAGGGGGCATATTTTGGGTAAAAGGGGGGATATGTGGCTAAAGGGGGGATATGGGGCCCACAGGGGGGATAAAGTGGCTTAGGGGGATATGTGGGTCAGGGGGGAGATGTGGGTTAGGGGGCATAAGTGGCAAAGGGGGCCCAAATTTGGGAAAGGGGGATATTATATGTGGCTAAGGGGGCATATTTATATGGCAATTTTGGGGGTTTTTACCCCTTGGGTATGGGGGGGCAAAATTATATGTGGGAAGGGGGGAAAATATAAGGCAATTGGGGGGGGATATTAAACCCGGCCCATGGGGGGGCATATTACCCGGTAAGGGGGGAGTAACCGGGTAAGCGGGTAAAAAAACCTGACTACAAAGGGGCATATTAACCCACAGGGGGGGGGCCCCGTAACCTGGGGTTGAGGGGTAATTTTAAAAAGGCTAGAGGGGCTAATTTAAACCCGGCTTTGAGGGGGGTAGTAACCTGGCTAGAGGGGGGAGCAAAAACCCAGCTAAGGGGGAAAATATTGGCAAAAGGGGGTACAAAACCCGGCTACGTGGGCTACTACCCGGGTTTTAGGGGGCCCAAAAATTTACCTACAAGGGGGGAATTATTACAAAAAGGGGCAAATTTAGATGAGGATTTTGTAAAAAAAATAGGAAAAATTTTAGAGAAAAGGGTGAAAAAATTAGGAGTCTAAGATGTTTGTTTTGTACATTTTAAAATTGGGAAAAGTCGTTGGGCCCGGAAGGAACTCATGGGGTCTGGCCAGATGGGGACCCAAAAGAAAGGAAAAACCCCTTTAGAGACGTCTCCTTGAGTCACCAAAAAAAACTTTCAGTGTAAAACACTTATATTTTTCTCCTGACCTACAACAAAAGGTTTTTTTTGTAAAAATACATCCGCAGGGTTTACAATTTAGACGCAAAAAATTTGGGGTGAACCCCCAAACCCTACTCAGAAAAACTTAAAGGGGGGAGCCCCGGTTTTTTTGGGGGCCCAGGGAACGCCCCCGGGGGCCCCCACAACCATCTAAAATGGCCCCCACCTTCTAAAGGGGGGCCCCGACTACCTTCTAAAGGGGGGCCCTGACTCCTTCAAAAGGGGGCCCGGGCTCCTTCTAAAGGGGCCCGGGCTACCTTCTAAAGGGGCCTGACTACCACTAAAGGGGCCCTGACCCTAACCTAAAGGGAGCCCTGCTACCTTCTAAAGGGGGCCGGGACTCCACTAAGGAGGCCCTGGCTACCTTTAAAGGGGCCCTGACTACCTTAAAGGGGGCCCGACTAAAACTAAAGGGAGGCCGGCTACCTTCAAAAAGGGGCCCTGACTACTTCTAAAGGGGGCCCTGACTCCCATCTAATGAAGGCCTGGTACCTTCTAAAGCGGGCCTGACTACCTTCTAAAGGGGCCCCTGGGGCCTCCCTTATCTAAAGGACCCCCTGACTACCATCTAAAGGGGGCCCTGACTACATCTAAAGGGAGGCCCGGGCTACCTCTAAGGGGGCCCTGCTACCTTTTTAAAGGTGGCCCGGCTACCATCAAGGGGGCCCGGGTACTCTACCTCTAAAGGGGCCGGGCTACCATCAAGGGGCCCTGACTACTGCCACCATCTAAAAAGGGGGCCCAGACTACCATCAAAAGGAGGCCCTGACTACCTGAATACCATCTAAAGGGGGCCCTGACTACCTGACTTCCATCTAAAGGGGACCTTGACTACCTGCCTGCCATCTTAAGGGGGCCCTGACTACTATCTAAAGGGGGTCCTGACTATCTGACTACTATCTAAAGGGAGCCCTGACTACCTGACTACTATCGAAAGGGGGCACTGACTACCTGCATACTATCTAAAGGGGGCCCTGACTACCTCCAGCCTATCTAAAGGGGGGCCCTGACTATCTCCAGCCTATCTAAAGGGTGGCCCTGAATACCTCCAGACTAACTAAATGAGACTCAACAACACCTATATACAGCCTAACTAACTGGGGCCCACCAACACCTACCTACAGCCTAACTAACTGAGACTCACCAACACCTACCTACAGCCTACCTAACTGGGGCCCACCAACCTAACTGGGGCCTACTTATCTACCTGGGGTCTATTTACCCACTCACCCGTGGTCTACTTATCTATCTTACTTGGGCCTACCCACCAACCGACCTGTGGCCAGCCTACCAACTTATCCAGTGGGGGTCTACCTACCTAAATAGGGCCTATCTAGCTACTTGGAGTCTTGCCTACCTACCTGGTAATATAATTGTAAGGGGAGCAACCCATAGCTGTAGCATAGTCTCCAGGGGGTTAGTTCTCTCCCCACCTTCCAACCTCTTAGGAGATAGTGCTTCTAAGTTATGGCTTGTACCCGCTCTTCCACCCCTGGAAAGTTTGTATAGAGGTGGGAATAGATAAAGAGGTGCTGGAAAAGTGAGGCTTCTAAGATATTTGTGTGTAAATTCTGCAGGGATGAGTTGTGGCCGGGACAAGTCATCATGGCGGTGTGGTACGGATGGAGAAGAAAAGGGAAAAAGAACGACTCATGAGAGAAGAGAATGACTCAGCAGATAACACGTCTCCTGTGAGACCCTGACATCAAGGGTTATTTTGCTTCTATATTGGATCAGTGCTGTGTTCACTGTAATGTGATCTGACCCGAGCAGGTGTCAGACCACTATGTGGTCTCCATATGGCGGTGTTGTAGGTTATATTGGCGCGGGTATAGTGGCAGCGTACACTTGTCCCTGATTGTAAAAGCGAGGGAACGCCTGACCCTGTGATAGGAGTTACACTTTCTTTCTTGCTGGTGTTTATTTTAGAAGGTGGCGAGGTGCGTGACCAAGGGAAACGTGGAGGGGATATTGTATGTCAGCTGGTGGGGGTGTGGGATATGGATGAAGCTACTTAGCCATGTGTCTATGATATGTTAGACTGACATATGTGTGAGACAAACAGAAATTTGAGATAGACAGACCTGTGAAACAGATAGACAGACGTGTGAAACAGATATGTGACTCACTTGGTATTGCGTACGACACAATACAGTTCTGTTTTTCACACTATTATGTGGTAAAATGGGCGCATTTACGTCCGATGGCTGGTAATATTTTCAAGTACAATAGCTGTAGGGTGGGCCCCAAAGATCAATTCCCCTGTGGGCCCCAGTCCATTGTCAGTAAGGGTTTAAAAGGGTATTCCTGATCTTAGAGGAGTATTTGCTGCTTGGCTGTATGCAGAACTCTCATTCAAGTCAACAGGAGAGTTCCCACACCTCTTCATTCAAAACAGAGGCCTTTGGGGGTCGGTTCTCCAGATAGGTGGGGGTCCCAGAGATGGCACCGCACCTATTACACATTGATGTCATATCCTATCAATATATCATCAATGTGTGAGATGGGAACACCCCTAGTACCTCTTTAGGTGGGTCAGATGACTGATTAATATATTTAAGTATGAACCAACCCTTAAACTCAATTTTGTTCATATAAAATTTTATGGATGTGGGGACGGTTTGGCTCTTTAAGGTCTTCATGACTCCTCCATTCCTACATTGACAGTTTTATATTACACAAGAACAAAGGGGTGGATGAGATTATTGGCAAACTGCCTAAACCATAATGATGAGGTAAATCCACTGGCACAATAAACACTATAATTGGAATATTGAATGATATTCACATAGCAAAGCTTTATTAGAGACTTCAAAAAGACTCCTGCATGCTGAAAGATGTATACATAGCCATAAACCCTTCAGCCAAAGAACAGACATTGTGGTATTGCGTTATGGAGACAGCTGTGGATTGAAGAGTGCATCTATATATAAAACACATTTGGGCTTGGTCTCATAAGGTTTTTGGTTCCTCAGAATTATCTTAGAAGGCTTCTCTGGACCATCTTTACTTATTACAGGGGTACTATGACTATACGCTGATCCCAAAGAGTTCCCTTGATGGCATGCTCAGCAATGAGTTGTAAACTGTGGTGAAGCCTGAGAAGTGTTTGATATCCATGCAGTACCACCACAAGAAAAAAAATTAATACCCCTCAAACATATTAAGGGTTTTCTGTAAATGAGGACGGGTGTAAAGGCAAGGAACAACTTGTAACCACTCTGTCCAAGAGATGAGGATCCTGAACTGAAGACCCTTCCCCTTACCTCCTATTAATTTCCTGAATGGAAATTGGTTTCTAAGCTAGACAACCCCTTTAGGATGGTTAATGCATCAGGTAATCCTGAGGAAACACAACCTTTAGGTTCTCAAGCCTTTGTGGTTTCTTGGTAGATATGGAAAATGGAAAATTCATAAGACTAGAGTAAAGCTTGGAAGTATTGCAGGCACTGGAGCTGAAAACAACTCATTTTCTGTATCCAGACTGGAAGTGCTGGTCACGTGTGTTGGTCGTTCTTCCATCGCTATGTTCACTTCGGCCACTGGAATGGTAGGAGCTACCTAGATTGCGTAAAAGACACAAGGTTTCTATGAGTCTTTGCTTTCTTGCACACAATCAGCCTAATTTAGGATCAATATTCATAGACAAGCCATCCAAAATCAAACTTTCCCCATTGCTCTTTAAAACTGCGACAAAAATTAAAAAAAAAGTTTAGAAAAATTTCTTTAAGAAAAAATATAGCTGGTGGATTCAATAACAAGATCATGGCAGGGAGGAGTTGTACACAGCTAGACACTTAAGAATTTTGCACAAAGGAGGTCGATGGTACGCTGCAATGTAACAGGGAGTTCTTGTGACTCCATGTTCCGTGAGTTGTAGATGTGTCGCCATATATAGTCTCCATGTGTCCTAGAAGGACGAGTACATGCTTTTTAGAAAAAATTTTTAAAGTGAAAAGGTTCTTTGATCCTTCTGGGCAGTATTGTGGCCCTCTAGATTACTTTAGGGAAACCCCTTAATAGGCCCAAATGACAAACTCCCAAAGAAAGGGAAAAACAAAATGGAAAAGACATTTTCTCCGGGGAAACTCAAAATAACTTTTCACAAGAACATAAAGAAAGACAGAACCATATGGTCACCATATAGCCCTATTGTTACTGTCTATAAAGATTTTTTACCGGGAAACAATGGGACATCACGCCTCCAGATGAAATCTGAGAGATAAAGAGGTTCATATGGCCCGTTACTTTTTTTTTTTTTTATGAAAAAAAAAATTAAAATATGTCAATATATAAATGGCCCCTACAAAAAGTATGGGGAAAAGCTATTTCATATAAAACTCCCTCAAAAGACAAAGGGGGCACTCATGAGAACTGTGAATCTGTGGATTGCTACCTGAGGAGCTGGTCACAGGTAGCAATCCACAATGAGGGCTTAAAGAACTACTTCTACTGGAGCACTGACGGGGGAAATACCCGAAACGTGTTGTAGATGAACTTTAATGGTTTTGGGTTTATCCCTTTCACACGCAAGGCTCTTTCGAGCTACATGTGAATTTGGGATAACTAATCCAATGGTGCGCTGTGGGTCCTTTGGGTTTTTCCCCGAAACCTTTTCTTTATAAAAAAAACAGTCGGTGAGGTCTGAAAGGTAAAATCCTAATAAATCCTCACACCGACCAATTTATCGGTGGCTCTCCCCAAGGAGAAAAATTTTTTCTACTTATTCGGTTAATATTAATATTTGTAGCTTTAAAGAAATGTGTCCATCTGATGGCAATTTTAAGATCAGGAATCAAATCTTCCTTTAGGGCAGATTGGTTTTTGCTTTGGGTTTCCAAATTTTTTCAGTAGAAAAAAAAGCTAAACAAGAACCTCTCCACCCCCCCTTTCATTCAGTTCTTATCCTTGCTCTTGGTTGACCATGATGGACATTTGTCTTTTTTCAACCAAACTATGTAACTATGGTTCTGGTCAATTGTATGGAACCATTATACTGTGTATGACTCCCACGGCCCCTTTTTTCTGGGTTTGTTTGCCCCGCGGGGAATTGGGGTCATCTGATTTAATTTTCTTTTGGGTTATGGGGTGATTGTTTAACATTTTAAAACTCAAGGCTTCCAAACATCAGCTTGTTATCTTACTCCTGCAGGAATGCATAGAATGTGTCCTCTTTGACATACCCCTTCTATTTTTAAAATGAAACCTTTTGATTTGCTGTCTAAAACACACAATGAAAGACGTTCGGGTAAATGTGGGACAACACGCCCCAACAAAGCCACTTGATTGCCCATTGGCCCCCCAAGGGTGGTCCAAAGCGAGGGGGGCTCACCATGGAACCCCTCGTTCGGGCCCATTTTCAAGGGAAAATTTGGCCTTTAAAGAAACCCCCCAAGGCAATCCCAAATTTGAAAGGTCTAGAATAGTGTTCAGCGTTGGATTTTTCTCCACTATTCTAATGAGTCTATTGTGGCTCCCAACCATCACTGAAAGTCAAATGTGGCTCACATTGTACAAAAGGTTTAGATCTTCTGGTCTAGTTCATGACAGAGGATAATAACCAAAAGGCTTTCCATCCTTATCTAGCAGCACACTCCCTAGCAGGCCATTTTAGATATAACACCCAAATTGAATCCCCATGGGTTTTTCTCACCTGTGTCAAACGATAATAGGTTTTAGTGATTAAAATTTAAAAACCTCAACTCATGGGGGATTTTGGTTTGCGCCAGACAAGAAGTGAAAAGGGGGCAAAGTTATGGCCTTGTAGCCTCTAAGTTGTTTTTTGTTGGGGGTTGGGGTTTTTACCCTCCCCCCAGCATTCCTAGGTAAAAGTTCTTCTTGCCTGTCTGAATAGGAACCTGATGACGAATAGTTGGAGGAAGAGGAAGAGGAGTGGTCTTTAGGGTGTCTGTAGGAAAAGAAACACACATTCATTATTTAGGCTGAAATGCCAATACATGACCCCTCCCTTCTGTATGTATTTTCCCAGTAAGTCCTATTGCAACTGATCATTGTTAGATCTTGAGTTTAAAGGAAAAATACAAATATTAAAAAACAGGCGCTTTTTTCCACAACGCCTGCATGTCCAATTCATGTGGTATTGTGTATTTGCTCAGCTCACGGGACTGAGCTCATGGGACTGACCTGCAATACCACACACAACCTGAGGACAGACATGGTGCTGTTCCTGCCAGAAAGCAGCCATGTTTTTCTCATCTTGTACAACACCATAAATTCTAATTATTTAGGGTGTTTCTATTTAGGTTCTGCCTATTTTTTAAAGGGGTAGTAGGCATTGTTTTGTAACATAAAAGGGTCAACATCCTTGACAGGGTATTTAGATAGGGAGTAGGGGCCCTGCCTTTGAGCGGAAAGTCCCAAAACGCCCCAAACCCCGTTTTTTGGGCATTTTGCCCCCAAAAACCCCTTTTTACGCCTTTTTTTGTTGTAAATAACTGGTACACCAAACTAGGCGATTTCGTGGACAGACCTTTGTTTTACGCCTATTGGGACTTTTCTATGTTAGCCCTCCCTCGGGAATGCCTCGTAGGGGCATTCATATATCCAATGATATGCATGCGCCCCAGTTCGCAATGCCCTTTTTGGGGGATGCGCTTTTTCGGCGCAATGCGCCTTTTTCGGCACCCTTAATTTTCTATGCAAGGTATCCTCCCATTTTTAGAAGCATCGGACTTTCAGGCGCCTTTACAATGATTTAATGCGCCTAAAAATGGCAGGATACACCACTTTTTTGGACAGTCGCCCCTTTTTTGTTTAGGGAAGGAAAACTTAGCTTTGACCCCGGCTGTCTTATTTAATGGCAGGGTTTTTTAGGGTTAAAAAAAGACGCAGTGAACAAAAACACAGAAAGTCAACACAAATTCAGGGGGCCCCAGTAGTATATGGGGTACTAGAACTTCCTTCTGTAAGGTGTAACTCTAGTAGCCCAAAATTCAACTATATACTAATAAATCTTATATCTCAGGCTTCAGTGCTTTACCTTCTAAGACTTAGGGGGGGGTTCCACGGGTCTTTTTGGGGGCATTTTTTTCCCTATTTCGGAGTAAATTTTTGGGAAATTTTCAGCCCAAAAAAATGTGCAAAACAGTACCCCCAGAGATCAATGTAAATACTGGGATCAATGCATGCCACTATTTTACACCAATTTGCAGGTGTCTGCAAAGAAGTGACTTGTCACTTTTTGCAGGCCTATAGTATAGTATAAGTATAGGTGGCACAGGCGTGCCTAAGTCTATTGCAGGGCGTTTATGATGTTGAAAGCATGCACTTGTAAGCGTGTTATTTCAACAGCACCACTAACGCGTTTTCAACCTGCAAATTTACAGGCAGCAATACGCCATGTGAACCCGGCCTTATAATACAATATGCAGACTTCAGGTCTGTACTCTGGTTACTGTTCAACGTACTGAGTTCCCTGGCCATCTAGGAGACTACGATAAGTGTTGATCTCTTGCTCCAGACGAGTCTTGATATCCAGAAGATTCTTATACTCATGACTTTGGTTCTCGATCTCACAACGGATTTCTGTTAATTCCGACTCCACTTTTTGGATGAGGTCCTGAAGCTGTGCCAGTTGCATGCAGAAACGTCCCTCTGTCTCTGCCAGGGAGCTTTCCAAAGCAGCTTTCTGCAAGGAAAAATATTTGAGATCTGAAAAATCTGTAAAATACATAACATCTGTTATAGGGCTGGATCAATGCTCATGCAATAAAGTTGAAACATGGTCTTGAACCACTGGTGAGGTCCAGGCATCCTCATTTTCTGGCTACCGATCATTTCTCACCACCATGATTTGCTTTTAACATGCAGGGAAAGGTAAATGAAGGCTAATATACAAATACTTTTCTGTTTTGATTTTGCTTTGTTCAGGAGATAAGGAAGATTTTATCTACTGCTAGTGTACACAAGTTTCTCTTGGTTACCAACCACCTCATCCTGCTTTTTCTTTTATCTGATTGCTCCAGCAGTCCTGTCCGACCATGGTGAGTCACTTTTGCTGAGTCTTATCTCTAGCACATGAGCTTGTTTATTTAAGTTTATGACAAGTTTTAAGCCTTAGAGCTCTGTAGCATTCTGCACTACAGATTATAAACCTCCTGCATTCATCTCACTGTAATACGATCAGCTAGAAATAGTAGAGCTGATATGTCAATCACTACCCACAGCCTGACCAGGAAGTGTGAGCCTGAAGATGACTGTGGCTCTATGAAACAGGAGGCTGAGACAACCCCTTTAAGAACAGCCC